>CM077114.1:4059793-4097265 GCA_039619505.1 Cimex hemipterus | reverse complement strand
TTTTAATGGCGCTCAAATTGAAGTGCGAGACGTTTATTTATGACACAAATAAATATTAAAGTAATGAATACTCAATAATATTAAATTACTAAAAACTAATAATTAAAATAATTAATTATTTGGATGTTTGATATTATTTATGTACAAAATTAAAATGGGAGGTAGATCGTTGTAAAACAACTTGATGTGAGCAAAACAACTCCCCCATCATTTATCATTTCTATATATTTTTATTATTTTTTCTGTTATTGTTAATAATTACTTTAATTAAAGGAAACATCCCCATGACTTTGCTACTCATGTTGATTAGCCTGGTGTATTTCCAATCCGATTATACAGCATAAGCCTGCATCACAGAGATAATTTCGATCTTGTGACAATTTTCCCTCCTCCGGTAGCTTTTCGGTGTTTAGCTTCAATGTAAATAAGTCCCAAGGACTGAGACGTTTCGAAAATTCGGCGGTTAAGTAAATTCAGACGGGAAGTGCTTAATTTGAATTTTGCTTTGTGATTAAAGAGTGAGTAGGGCGCTTGTTCAATTTGCAACTCAGTTCGATCGAAACGTATTCCACTTCACTGCTGAAGTCTTGGGTGAGTTAAAAGTGTTACCTTTCGAATCTTAAAAAAAAAAAAAAAATCGATAACATAAATTGTATGAGCCTATCATAGAATAAGCAGGGTACGCCTGGAAAGTGCTCGTGCTTGTAAAACAATTCTATTTTTAAACAGGAAAATTGAAGTAAAACCTTTTCTTCTCTTCTCCACGAAATTTCAATTAATTTATTGGCATAATCTTAAGTTAATAAAATTCCGGCAAAGAGATTTTAAATCCAAGACATTATTTATGCTTAAAAACAATAGGTTTTTTAAAAATTTATTTTATTTTTATTAAAACTGGTCTTAAGACCAACCATCAGTTTTACAATAATATTATAGAATAAATAAATATTTACATTCTTATAAACCCATTGGTACAATAAGATTTACATTTCACTTTTATCTACACAGGTTCATATGGCTTTGTTCGTTTTAATCTTCTGACCATGTTTCGGTTATGTAAGAGTTTGGACGCCTCCACGTTCTCGTGCTGGCTGAGGTGAGCCTGGTGTTTGGCGGCAAATCGTTGCATTTCCGCCGTGACTTCAGGGATCTTAAGATCCCTACGTAAGTCCTTATTCCTTATGTCCCAAGGTGCATTGACCATGTTACAGTAGGATTTTATTTTGGAGTGTTTGTATAAGTTTAATATTGCTATATTTGGTGCAACCCCATACTTGTATACCGCATATCCACATGGGCTTTATGACTTGTTTATATAATAGTATTTTTTGTATAGCAAGATTGGAGCCACGTCATGTCAACCAGTATAGTTGTAACCTTAAACCTATCTCTGTCCTTTTTTTCTTCACGTGTTCTTTCCATCTCAGCTTTGCATCTAAGTTCATTCCCAGGTACCTGTATTGCTGTATGGTATAGTAGTTCCATCGATTGTGAGCGACGGAACATGGTCCACCTTTTTGTTTGTAAAGACCAGATGAACTGATTTATTTTGATTTAGCTTGATTTTCCATTTTTTTTGTCCATTCGTTTATTACATGCATTTTGGAGGATTTTGGTTGAATGGTTGATAGTCGGAGTGATATCACCGCGGTGTCATCTGTAAACGTTGCGATTTTTACTCCATCTATTTTCGTAAAATCACTGGTGTATAACAAGTAAAGCAATGGACTAATATGCTACCTTGTGTCACTCCTGTATTTATAAAAACAATAGGTTAAACTAAAATATCAACTGTTTTAAACTCATGGTTTTCAGAAATTACTCATTTTCTATCTAAAATTGTAGCTACTAAATTTAAAAAAAGGATTTTTTTAAAATAAAAATATACAGTGATTTCTGATCGACAATATGGCTTGAGCAATCCAATAATAACGCCCTTGATGGAGCGTCGGTGGCTGCAAGGTTTAGTCTTTGACACGGAGTTCATCACTGTAAGGTCAAGGTCCCGGGTTCGAAGCCAGCGGCCCTGCATTCGAACCCGACATACTTACAAATGTTTTTTTTTTTCAAAAACACCGGCACCCTGAGGGTTTATATGACTTCTGCTGTTGCGAACCCTCTTAAAAAAATAAAAAAATAATGCTCTTATGAGGTAACAGAGCATAGAAGTACAACTAATATATCGAAGTTTGTAATATGATTATTTATTGACATACATAAAGCTTTTAATTCTATTAGAAACGTATCTATTTATTAAGCTTGAAAACTATGGATTACTAATAAAATTTCTCAAATCTTAATAAAAAAAAGAGTCTGCCATAAGCACTGGAACGAGCCGGCACGCTTTTGTATTGCTCTGTTTTAAAGTCTTGTAAAAGTGGTCACAAGCACGTGGCGGAGATTGCTTTTTGCATATACATGTAAATCAGTGTCAGTGCGTTATTTTTTGGTAAAAATTTGGTGGTCAAAACAAGGGATGTTGGAATAATTAACAGTTTTACTAGTGAACATTCAGCCGTTCTCAGGCAGGATTTAGAGATAAGGAACGAACAACAACAATCGGATAGTGGGAGGCCCAGCGAGCTATCGTTATCAACTATAACAGGTGCCACGCCTAACCTGTTAACAGGTTACAAATATTACACATCCTACCCAACGATTTTTACTTCTGTCTTATAAATATAAATATATTTATATATATTATTTATATATATATAAATCCGGCTAACTTGCTTTGGCGTAATATACAGAGAACAGAAATGGATCAAGGTCAATTAATGGAACTTTTAATTCAATTTAAGGAAGAATTAAAAACTGACATGGAACGAAATCGTAACTTGACAGTTATGGAAATTAAAGAGTCAATTACTGATGTTCAGAATAAATACGAGAATGTAAGCGCAAAAGTGAGATACTTGGAAAGGGAGGATAGAAAGAGAAATTTAATAATTTTTGGAGTGCAGGATGAATTCAGTGATTATTGGGAACAAGAAACCTTTGTTCATGACTTTGTAAATAAGAAGCTGGAGTTAAATCTAACACTCTCTGATTATGACTTTGTGAGAAGAATTGGTAAGAACAAGAAGGACATAGCCAGGCCAATTTTAATTGGTCTCACACAATTCCGCACTAAATTACTTATTCTAAAAAATAGTTCCAAGTTAAAAGGAACGAATATTTCGATAGGTGAAGACTTCCCAAAAGAAGTAGCTGAAACACGCAAACGCTACGTCCGGCATTGAATGCTGCGCGAAAAGAAGGAAAGTTTGCAATTTTAAAATATGATAAGTTGATAATTAGAGAGTCCCCCACTAAAGAAGGCAACAAAACGTTCGATCAACTTAAAAAAAGGCCATTAACTATTTCACCCCCATCTGGTAATGAATCTAACGCAAAAATCATTAAGGAACATAAAAGGACCAAATCAGATGTTACATGGAATCAAAAAATTAATCTAACGTCAAAGCCGCCTAGTACCTCGGGAGACAGTGCTGGGGATGCCAGCGAAAACACAAACACAGCAGGGAAAAATTCATCTAAAAAGAAATAGCAATCATCAGTTGACACGGATTTGGATATATTGGCGTACAACATTCATGGCTTGAAAAATAAAAAAAACGAACAGAATTTCTTCAACTACCTCAAGAATTTCGACATTATTCTCCTCTTTGAGACCTTCATAGAGGCTAAGGATCAAGAGGAATATACATCAACTTTTCAAGATTTCCGGCTATTATGGACCCCCGCAACAAAAGAGGCGAAATTTGGGAGAGCGTCGGGAGGCTGTCTATACGGCATTAATATAAGAAGTGTGGCAGCAAGGTATATTGCTTTTTGTAAAATTAAAAACATAGATATGTTAAATGTTAAAACAAATAATTTCTGTATGTACATCTACCCAGTATATTTAAACTGTAATAAATGGAGTACGCATTTCAACAGACTGTTTAACTTAGTATCAGATAGTAACGATTTAAACATGGTTATGATTGGAGATTTTAATGCTAGAATCGGTACCTGGCAGCAAATCCCAGAAAAATACTTTACTAGTAATAATAAATTGATTAACTCAAGCAGAAATTCCAAAGATGTAACGGTAAATGCAAATGGAAAGAAGGTATCGGAAATACTTGATAATTTTGGTTATGTAATATTAAATGGCAGAATGGAGGGTGATATTGATGGCGAATTCACTTATGTAGGGGGTGCAGGTAGTTCGGTGATAGATTTAGCGTGTATTGATTTAGATTTACTACCCTATGTTAGTGACTTCAAAGTAGATGTTCAAATTCATTCTGATCATATGCCGATCATCGCTTCTTTTAAATTGCAGGATATGCCACCCCCTGACAAGTTTGTTCTTCCCCTTCTTCCAAAAATGAATTGGCACAAACAAAACGTTTACACTTATAAACAGAAATTGGAGAAAATTGTAAACTACACCTGTTATAATCCTGATGATGTAAATAGTCTTGTCAATTTTATAACAAAAGCGGTCATTAGTGCATCAAATTATAATAAGAACTGTAGACCTACTTATCATACAAAAAGACAGTGGTTTGATAAAGAATGTCGTGTAGCCAGAGATAAATCCTTCGATTTGCTTAAAGTTTATAGAAAGTCTGGCGAAGCAGAGGATAAACTATTATACTTAATATGCAATGATGCCTATAAAAATACTTGTAAAAATAAAAGAAAACAGTTTTATATTAACTGTGCTAAACGTTTAAATGGAGCGAGGCGGAGTAGGGAATTTTGGGAGGCCGCGCGGACATTGAAAAAGTACAACAATTGGATTGTAGGTGAGATCTCTGTGAGACAGTGGTACGACTATTTCTGCAATTTATATAATCCCCCGAACTTGGTAAAAAGGTTGTCCTTTGTTGAACCACTGTATGAAGATGAAAGTTTAGATAGACCTTTCACAATAGAGGAGCTTCAAGCGGTATTAAACAAAGTTAAAGACAATAAGGCACCGGGTAAAGATCGAATACCATTTGAATTCTTTAAACATGCTCCACCCAATTTTCTCTGCATGCTGTTATCCACCTTTAACGAAATATTTAATGGAGGGGATATACCTTGTAGTTTTAAGGAAAGTATAGTCTTTCCACTGTATAAAAAAGGAAATAGAAACGAAGTCTCAAACTACAGAGGGATCTCCTTCATTAACACAGTTGGCAAGTTGTATTCGGGTTTGCTTTTAAACAGGATTAATGAATGGATAAATAATGATAACATAATTACAGAATCGCAAGCCGGGTTCCGTCAGAACTACTCAGCCGTGGACAATATCTTTAATCTAGTGAATTTAGTGAAATTGAAGCTTAGAATAAAGAGGCAAAAAGTATTCGCATTTTTTGTCGATTTCACGTCTGCATTCGACAGTGTTGACCGACATTCTCTTATCTGTAAATTATACGATCTTGGCCTTACTTCTAAATTAATAAAGTCAATTAAAAATTTGTTATGCAATACATCTGCCAACGTGTGGTGTGTGGATGGGATCTCTCGAAAATTTTATACCGAAATGGGAGTGAGGCAGGGCTGTTTGCTCAGCCCAACACTTTTTTCATTATATATTAATGATTTGGAGACATACTTAGATGGTGGTGTGTGTGTGGAGGGTAGTGGCAGAATCAAGCTGTTAGCGTATGCAGATGACATAGTTTTACTCGCCTCTCACCCTGCCTCTTTACAGGGAATGATCAGGTCTTTACAGCAGTACTGCCTCAGATGGAATTTAAGAATAAATCTGAATAAATCTAAGATTATGGTGTTCAGAAATGGGGGTAGACCTGCGAAAAGTGAGAGGTGGTATTTAGAAACTGAGGAGATAGAGGTGGTGAATGAATAGTCTGGGAATCCGACTCACGCCGGCTCTGTCAATGAACAAACATGTTGCGGATGCCGTGGATAGAGCAAGGATGGGATTAAATTCTATCTGGAGACCTCTTATAGACAGCGGCGATACTGCGTACCCGACTAAGCTAAAAATATTTAACGCAGTCAGCAGGTCTATTTTATGCTACGGCGCTCAGGTTTGGGGAGGAGAGATGCTTGGACAGGTAGAAGGGTTTCTGCGGTCTTTCATCAGGAGACTGTTCAGGCTGCCTCAGTACGCCCCCACAGCTTTCCTCTATGCTGAGACGGGTCTCCTGCCAATTTTTCTCTACACTGTGAAACTACACTTTGACTATATAATAAGAATTTTATCCCTTCCAGATAATAGACTCCCGAAGATCCTAGCCAAGCAGATTGTAAATAAGGAAATATATTGGTTTAAGGAAATAAAAAGGCATATCTTGCAATTTAATTTAGACCTGTCCTTAAGTCGGAACAATATCGACAGAGTTGAACTGTGGAGGGATGGTTTGAGACTAGTTAGACGGTCCATTTGTGACAATATAAAGAGGCAATATTACACAACTTTGGCCAATTCGGACAGTTTCCCACTCCATAGAGAGCTTCTTTTCAAATCCCCAAATTATCTAATGGATCTCTCGCTACCCTTAGATAGCATGCGGTGGATTATTAAATGTCGAGGGGATCTGTTTAACTTAAATTACAAACACTTCAAGCAGCAGGATATTAACTGTGAACTTTGTAGTGGTACAGAGCCGGAGGATTTGTTCCATTTCTTGGCAACTTGCTCAGCACTGAACGCTGTCAGGAAACACTATTTTGATAGGGAAGCCCTGCCTAGTGAGATGCTGCTAGAATATATTAATGGCAAGGATTGGGCTGTATTGGTAAATTTCTGCAAAGAAGCTTATTCTCTTAGAGCTAGAATCAGAGGCACCTGGTGAGGGTGGAGGCGGCTTCTTTTGTTGGATTCCCCTGAGTAGGGGAAAAGCTCATCTTTGACCTTAATATTACATTTTAAACACTTATTATTAGTTTTGTTTTTTACTATTATCTCTTGTGGTAGATAATATACTTCATTATTATTTATTTTTACTTTTATTATTTCCATTTACTTTACTTTAGTTTATTTTATTATTGAGTTATGTGCATTATAGGTAATAAAAAAAAATAAAAAAATAAAAAAAAAATAAAAAAATAAAAAAAAGATGTAATTATTTGAAATCATGTTTCAGCTATTATTTTACAATTATGTTGTATTATTACATTACTGAAATTTTGAAGAAAGTTTGTATTCCTTTTGTAAATACTAATTATGATTATTGTAAATAAGAGAGATTTTAGTTATATAAGTTTATGTGCTAGACTCCCTCAGACGGTTTTAAACCATGAGGAATGTCTTTTTGCTTTGTAATATATAATGCCGATCCGTAAACTTTGTATATATATTAAACAATAAAGACTTATAGTAGTAGTAGTAATAAAAAAAAAAAAAAAAAAAAAAAAAATAGAAAACAAAAAGTTAAAGGGAATAGCATGATTGGCACCATTCGCAATTAATTATGGGATACGACAAGGAACTGTTTTTGGCCTATTGTTGTTTCTGATTTACATTAACTAATTACAATCGATTGTTTCAACAAATTATAAATGTCTTTAATATCATAATTCGTTGGTTTAATGAAAATTTTCTTTGTGATTAATGTAAATAAAACCTTAATGTTGATTTCACATAAAAATTAAAAGGCTTTTGAAAATCTTTCTTCAACGGAAACACTTTGTGATTAGACCAATTATAAAAAATTGTCCCACACTTAAGTTAGTAAAGGAATTTAGATCTAGGAATATAAATTGACTCAAAATTTACAATGCATGTTGAATATATCTTTAAGGTCAAGTTGTTCTTTAAATTTGGTCAATTAGATCAGTTGCTTTTTAAAAATCACTACGGTATGTTTAGTTTGCTTTAAACAAATTTTCGCTTTCTATCTTAACAAGGGATAACAGTAATCATTACATATTGCATCCATTAAATTGAAGTCATAGAAGATGTTTAAAAATATTGTGAAATAAGCGTTGACGTTATATTACCGTTATTGTTAAAAGAATCAAATTTATGCAACGATCAGTGATTTATCTCTAAAATTGGTAAATATAAAAATTACTTTTATCATGATCATAGTACAAAATTGTCTATCAAATCTAATATAAAAATACCACAAGCACGTATTTTATACGAACGACAAGATGAAATGATAGCGGTTAATGTTTCTAAGAAATTTCTGTTCGACGTTTATGTATTTTTAAAAAGCCAGAAAGATAAAAATCATATTCATTATATTATTGTTAACGGACAGCTTTCACTAGATTTGAATTTATTTTCAGAACTCTTACATAAAGACTACTTAGGACATGTAAAATATATTGAATTTATGATTTTAGCACAACTTACAAATAAATAGAATCTATCCAATAGATAAAGCATATTTTATTATTTTTCGTTCGTTCAAGTTTATTGTCCAGATTTTTGATACTATTTGTTATTAATTCACTATTTTCGTAGTCCGCTCTACCAATTAATATATGACAATTAATTACGGTTTTAAGTTGAGATGAAAAAAAAGCTAATGGCACGAGAGGGATTCGAACCCACGACCTTTCGGCTGGATACGCCGCTGCTCTACCACCTGAGCTATCGTGACTTCGATCCACTCGGACATCAACTACCCAACTGAACCCATCAATTTGTTATTTACCTCACCTTGGCTGCCTGTTTGACAGTGCTTAAAGTTGGATGGATTTGAATTGTAAAAACATTGATATTTACAATAAAAAAGGATTTGTAGCTCTCGTTTATTTCACAAAGAACCAAGGGGAGTCAAATTGCGCTTTTGACTTGTTTTAAATAAATTGGGCGAGTCTCTCCAGTTCCAGTTCTTCCAGTTTATCAGTTATATATAAATATAATTTGGTTTGGCATAGTGACCTATCTTGGATATTTTTAATGGAATTTTAACTATAATTTTCACAAAATTGATGACTCGATTTTATTGTTTAAATAATTTGAATTAGTGTTGTTTTTTATTTATAATCGGATAGAAGTCACGATATATTAAGTGGTAGAGCCGCGGCGTATTTAGCCGAAGTTCTCGGGTTCGAATCCCACTCGTGACACTGATTTTTTTTTATCTCAACCAATACCTTTCATAAAGACTAATTAATTATTTATAATTAAGATCCTTTTAGTGTGGAAAGACGCAGGCCATGGAATCATAAAGCAATTTATAAATTTTACAAGTACAACATGCCCTCTGAGTATCATTGACCTCTACGCCTCTTCATAAATAACAACCGGAATTTCCGGGACAAATATCGTGATTCGAGAGTATTCCGAGAGAAAGAAACACTAAGGGCGAAAGCGTCAGCTGAAGAAATTTGTTCAGTCTAGGATGAAGGGGCATTGGACCGGCGGCGTTTTGTTCAGCGGTTTCTCAACGCGAGGATCCCAACCAGTCGAGATAAGCCACGTTCAAGGCCTTTCAATGTTGGTCGATGGTGAAATGTCCGAGAGATCACGCCCGTCATTGCTACGCCACCACCTCTCGTATGACAGTATAAAAGTTGACGTCTCTATGTCGCGTCGTGATTTGGCATATCCGCTTTATAACTCGTTAGAGACTCAGTTCTCCTAGAACCTGCGCAAGATCGCGGATAAAAATTCATTAAGCATTCGTAAGTAAGTATATTAAAGACACTTCATGTTTTGATTTGATTGAATTGAAAAGTTATTTTGGACTTCACAATTTGACCTTCTTTAATGGTCGAAAAACTTAATTATCTAGTTTTGCATATACAATGTGAAACTAATGGTTGGACAATTTTTTAGTCCAATTTTAACTATAAGTTGAGGAATAACAAATGGGAGGCGGCGTCGGTGGCCGCAAGGTTTCGTCCTTGACACGGCGCTCATCACTGTAAGGTAAAGGTAAAATTTAATTGGAGGTTGGTAATTATGGTAACTCATACCTTAACTACTTTTTACCGCGTCTTAAGTATGAGCGTATCTTATTTTCATGCCCTCATCACTGTAAGGTAAAGATCCCGGGTTCGAATGCAGGGCCACCGACATACTTACAAATGGGCTTTTTTTTTCAAAAACACCGGCACCCCGAGGATTTATATGACCTCTGCTGTTGCGAACCCTCGTAAAAAAATAAAAATAAATAAATATGTAAGTAAGTAAGTAAATAAGCATGTAAGTAAGTAAGTAAGTAAGTAAGTGAGTAAGTAAGGAAGTAAGTAAGTAAGGAAGTAAGTAAGTAAAGAAGTAAGTAAGTAAGTAAAGTAAATAAGTAAGGAAGTAAGGAAGGAAGTAAAGTAAGTAAGTAAGGAAGTAAGTATGTATGTAAGTAAGTAAAAGTAAGTAAGTAAGGAAGGAAGGAAGGAAGTAAGTACGTAAGTATGTAAGTAAGTAAGTAAGGAAGGAAGGAAGGAAGGAAGTACGTAAGTATGTAAGTAAGTAAGTAAGGAAGGAAGGAAGGAAGGAAGGAAGTAAGTACGTAAGTATGTAAGTAAGTAAAAGTAAGTAAGTAAGTAAGTAAGTAAGTAAAAGTAAGTAAGTAAGTAAAGTAAGTAAGTAAGGAAGGAAGTAAGTAAGTATGTAAGTAAGTAAAAGTAAGTAAGTAAGGAAGGAAGGAAGGAAGTAAGTACGTAAGTATGTAAGTAAGGAAGGAAGGAAGGAAGTAAGTACGTAAGCATGCAAGTAAGTAAGTAAGTAGTAAAGTAAATAAGTAAGGAAGTAAGTAAGTAAGGAAGGAAGTAAGTACGTAAGTAAGTAAGTAAGTGAAGTAAGTGAAGTAAGTGAAGTAAGTGAAGTAAGTGAAGTAAGTAAGTAAGTAAGTAAAGTAAGTAAATAAATAAATAAATAAATTTAAAAAAATGCATATGCCGCATATGCAGTTTACTAGTCATAATTGACCATATTAATTAAACTCTTTATCTAAGGGGGCACTAGCCCTTTCAACTCAAGCAAAGGGTTTTTTTTAAATCTTGTGTTTATGTTAATTTGTGGAATGAATGTAATATAGTAGCGAGAATGAAGTGGGTTCGAACTCGGCTGGTGGATTAATCAGTATTCTGAGGATAGGAAATGACCAGATTTCTTTGTTTGTATCGACAGATAGAAAGATAGATTACTTTATTTACAAAATGAAACAAATTAGAGTTTAAAAATAAAAATAAAAACAGTATTATTATTGCTTGGTGTTAAAACCGTCAGCCAGAGTTCGGACTGCATTACTATCCCAAGTATATGCTTAATTATATAATTATAAGAAAAAGAGAATTTTAAATATCAACTACAGCGGTTACAATTATTTACAGGATTTTAAAATTGCAAGGATGAATTGCGATAAGCTTTGAAAATAATAAAAATGACACCTCAAAGAACAAAAGGATTCCAACTTACAAAGGGTCGCCCACAGGCAAACAGGATTTGCATTTAGAACCCTACAAAATAGAAATTATATGTATTAAAGCAAACCGACAAAATAAAATAAATAATAAATAAAAAAGACAAAAAATAAACAAAATAAGACCAACAGAATATTAATTCCCTACATTCCAATGTATTCATAACTGTAAAACCAGGCTTTCCGAGCTAAATCAACTTGGCCCCGGCAATGGGAGCCGTTCGGAAGGGCTACGAGCTCTTCCCTCGTCAGAAAACCATTACCGACATACAGACAACTCAACTCGTTCAGGACTGAGCATCTAGCGAGAAAATGAAATGCATCCTCACGATCACCTGAGTTCCATAGAGAGCACAGTGCAGTGGCAGGAGTACTCCCAACCCAAGGCGTGGAATTCAGGAACAGCAACTCCCCTCGAATTTTAAACCACCAGCGGAAAATAGGAGAACGGAACATCATTTGCTGGAGTTAGGGAATGATTCAGCTCTTTGTAGAGTTGTTTGTATCGAGTGTTGTGGTTATGTTAAATTGATTGGACTGAATGCAATTTATTAGCGAGAATTGAATGGGTTTGACCACGCCCCATGGAATAGCGAGTACTCTTGGAGGAGAAAAACTAGATCAAACTTCTTTTTTTATTGAGTGTTGTGCTTTGTTAAATTATTAGAATGAATGTAGTTTAGTAATGTAGTTATTAAAATGGAATGGGTTTGACCACGTCCCGTGGAATAGCGAGTACTCTGGGGATAGTGAAATGAAACCAAACTTCTTTTTCTACTGAGTATTGTGCTTATGTTAAATTTATTGGAAGAATGTAATTTATTAGAGAGAATGGAGTGGGTTTGACCTCGTCTCGTGGAATACTGAGTACTCTAGGGGACTGAATGTGACAGGACCAATTATTAGAATAAATGTAATTTATTAGCGTGAAAAGAAGGGGCTGCTGTAATATAACTCCGCCAAGAGGAATCTCGAGTACTCTGGGGAGTGGTTGAGGTTCCCGAGTACTCTTCGTCAACAAGGCTGATTGGAGGATCTTTACCGTTATAAGGCCTTATCAGACGTTTCGATTGAAGAGCTAACGCACTTCCACATAAGAGGGAATTGTGTTACCGCCGCAGCCTTGGTGTAGTGGGTTCCCACCCCTAGGGGTTGGTACAACCACGCTCTCCGCTGGTCCACTCCGAATGGTCGGGCCCGCATTGAGCATTGGGTCATATGCCGCACGCAGGGGGTAACTGGGCGAAGTGCATCGCCCCCCCCTCCGTGTACTCCCAAGACAGAACATGTAACTCTATCTCTCTGAGTGTAGAGGCTTCCTTGCGTACAAACTACCGGGTCAGCGGTTTCAGATTCAAGTGACTACCCACCCTCTAGATGAGCACTGCCTACGGTCATAGGTGTCTTGTCGAGCTCTATGGTGGTTACGACCAGACTTTTAATTGTCTTGGGTGTTGTTTTTATTTTATTTATTGGAATAAATTGTAAGACCATGGTCTACGGATGTGGCATCACGGTCTTAAGGAGGTTTTAATGCGTTTATGATTATTATGTTTTTGAGCTTTGTTATGTTCGTGGGTTCGTGGTTAATATAGTTGTTTAGTCTCTAAGACTGTTTTTCTAAACTGATTCCACATTTTTTTAACAAAATGTAATTTATTAGCGTGAAAGGAAGAGGTTTGGACCAGGTTCCACCTGGAGGAATATCGAGTATTTTGGGGCCAATCTGTGACTTCTGTAAGGTAAAAGTAATTATTAGCGCGAATTAAATTTTCCTCACTTCGTAGCATATCGGGTACTCTGGGGAACTGATTTTGTCCAGGCTTCTTTGTATCGAGTGTCCTGTTTATGCTAATTTTTGGAATAAATGTAATTTATTAGCGTGAAAGGAAGGGGTTGTCTAACCTCACCTAGAGGAATGGAGACTTCTGGAGAGTAAAAGTTATTATCAAAAATGGAGTGTGTTTGACACAATTCCGATTAATATTGAGTGCTGAGGGAAGTATGTATCATATATTATGTTTCTAATATGCAGTTTACAATCTCAGGTAGTGAGAAGCTAGTTTATGATAACGAATTAGTTTCCATATAAAACCAGAGACTATAACCAGATCTTGAAAGAAAAGCAGTGGTTTAAATACAATAATATTTTTTTACACAGGTAGAATTCTCTATCTCAAATAAATTAAAACTTGAATTGAATCAGTGATTATTTTTCAGAATTGACAGAAATATCCTACCATTTCAAGACAAGGACAGTAAATTGCAAATTCGCATTTCAATTGGTGGAAGAAAGCATGTTTGTATTCTCCTTCGTAAGATGAGAGGCAGGTAATGAAATATATCAAGGGTGAATATGCGCTGATTTTCTTCGATAAAGTTCAAATAAGAATATCGCATGAAAGAATATCAGATTCAAGTAGAAATGACTCAAGATCAGAGAAAAGACCTGTTTTTTGTTCTCAATAATGCGTACGATTAGGAAAATTATTCCATGTCTTAAGAGTATAAAAATCAAGAAAAATTGTTTCCTAGTTTTATGGATAAAAATATATTTGTTTGGGTGTAACTTCAATGTTGTGCTAATGACCCACAAAAAAAAAAAGAATTTTCAATTGCACCTTGGTTATTTTTATCTGCGCGATTGATTTGCGTTTGAACTGTTTACGCAAAAAAAAATGAAAAATCGCCTGGTTGCTGCTAGTTGTTATGACAAGTTAATTTAATAAATTTTATTGCGCTACTTAACTAGATAGGTCATAACAAGTCTCTCGATCACTTTAAGACTTTTTGAAAAAAGTGAACGGGGGGGGGGCGACAATTTGTTATTTTGACCTTTTGGGATGAGCAATGCTCTGCCGATAATTTCTTGTTCACCTCACTTTTTCTTCCGGTTTCACAGGTTTTGTGGCAGTTTGGCTTCGAATAGGGAATTGAAAAAATAGGATTATCTATGGTAAAGCCGGGAGAAAGAATGATCGGTTTTTCTATGGATATTTGCTCAAAAATCGCGACTGTCTCGAAAACGGTTGAGAAATCTGGGAAAGTGGGAGGGGAACAATTGAAAGCTTTTTAAAAAAATTTCTATCGATTGCTATAGGGCACCGTTCCAAAGACGATTGGATCCACAGCTCAATTTGAATTTTTAATAAAAAGTGCAAAAATTAATATACACCCGAGTTTTTGAATTTACTCGTGAATGACTGAAGCTAGGAAAACATTTAAAAGCCATATTGTTCAGCGTAAAATCTTCTAAAAATGAGATATAGCGCGGGTCTGTTACATAAAAGAATGAGAAATATGCATTTTCAAATTTCGCCATTTTTTCCGTTCAAAACTGGTCGGTTTTTTTTGCGATGGGCAGTGTAGTTTCCACAAATAAAAGTACAGCGTAAATTATTTCACTCATAAGAGCTGATAAGTTTCTCAGTAGTGCTGAGAAGCTAGTGTGTCTGGGTATTGGCGAGGTAATTAGTACGACCCTCCACTGATGCCCTACGTCCCGAAACATTTACATCTTCTTCATCTAGGGAGAGTCTAAAGCCTTTGATAGTTTATTCGCATAAAAATGAACTTCCGGATTGACGTTAAGCGGACAAGATAAAGTTCCTGTTCAGGCCATGTTTTCAACCTTGGACGCGTTAGAACCTGATTGAAATTGAGTCTACTGGAAGAACCCAGACATATCCTCAGCTGGTGCGAAGGTCTTTGCTGTCATGAATGTCATGGATGAGGAAAAGCCAAACAAAGCTTTTGGCATTTGGTAACGGAAACTGCAGACCGTGATGGTGATTGCACAATAGTCCAATATTGTTTGCGGTCCGCAAGGTTATAAAGAGGCCGACTATTTTTATCCTTAAACCTCAGGTTTCTAAGTTAAAATTATTGTTACATGACTTGTTTTTATCGTAGGATTTTTTTTCTGAATTGTCTGATATTTGATCAAGTAACAGTAAATTCTTCATGTCTAAAGGTCCTGTTTGCTCAGTTTTCCGTGGAATGTCGTCTATTTTTAATTTTGACCGATTCAAGTGATATCAGACGATGTAAAATGTACTTTTTGGGTGTTCGTTTAGTTCAAAATAAAGAGAAGAAAATTAAATTGTTTCTGCATGCATACAAAGTCATACGGGAGGAATATGATAGATTCCGAAATCTGGGAGGGGATTATTCCTTTGTCAGAACGATTATTAACGAAGATTATTATTATTATTTTATACATTTCTTTCCAAATATACTATTTTCATTTTGTTTGCGACGAGTTCCGTGGAGGGAGGTTTTTTTAAAGTAACGCTTAACAGGGGTTAGACCCGATGGCACTATGCTAGCAGAAGGCAAGTTCAATCTCGTAGGCTCACTCTACCGTCTCGTTCCACCGATCCCCTTTATGTATCCACTATCTGCCTTTCCCTTTGAAAGTATTGCCCTGCCGTTTCTAAATATTCTGTCCCACGCTCGTTCACCCTTGGATGTTTCCTTGCGAAGATGTGCTGGTCACCGTGTGATATTTTTGAAAGATTAGTGATTTAAAATTATTTACGTTATATTATTTAAGAATTGTTCGTGTTTGATTAAAATTTATTATTATACATGGAAGTTTTAAATTTCGACTTTTCCTTGTATGGTAATACGGTTCTTCTAAAGAAAAAACGTCTAATCGATCCGAACATAACATAGGGAGGATGATAAAATAATTAATTTTGCTCAGGCCAAACAAGAAAGTTATTAAGGGATTTTTCCCCCGTTAAAACAAGCCTGCATTTCACGATAAAAGAAGGCTATTCTCTTTTCTTTTTTTTTCTTTTTTTTAAACTGATAACTTTATTGAGCTGTTCGGCATACGTTTGGAGCTGAAAGAAGATTGGGACAATAAAAACACTTCGGAACTTTTGAACGAACCAATAACAATTTTTTTTTAGAATACTTTGAAAGAAAATGTCCTATTCAGTTTACATAGAGCTTAAGCATATTATTATTTTTTAAATTCAGATGGTTAAAATTCCTCAATGATGTCTTTTGTTTACTAAGTATGTCGTCTGTTATATACAATATAATTAATCCATTTTGTTTGAACAAATAAGTTCGTTCTATTATATATTGATCTTGAGGTCTTGGTTGAAATGAAAAAGTTAGCGTCACGAGCTGGATTCGAACCCACGACCTCCGGCCATCCTGACTTCAGCCGAAGGTCGTGCCATCAAAATCCGCTCGTGATACTAACTTTTTCAGTTCAACCATGACCTTACATGCAAAGAAAATTAATTGAATATAATTAATGATAGGCCGTCAGTAATTTAATTTTTCTATTATAAGTCGATCAGGGCTGAGTTAAATTAGCATGTAGTTTTTCGACCGTCGATTAAGTGCAAAAACTCAGAATACTGTTTTTGGTAGGTAACCAGATAATTAAGCCAATATACATACTTAGGTGTTCTTTTTTATGAATATTCAGTTCAGTGATAGCAAGTAGTATACTTTGAAAGAATATGTCCTATTAAGGTTATATAGAGGCTTAAGCGTATTATTATTTTTTAATTCAGATGTTTGAAAGTTAATCCCTCAATGATGTCTTTTGTTTATAATGTACGTCGTCCGTTATCTAGAATATAATGATGCGTTTTGTTTAGTCTGATCGACCAAATTAATTATTTCGATTAATTATAATTGGTATGTGAGGTCTTGGTTGAAATGCAAAATTTAGCGTAACGAGCGGGATTCGAACACACGACCTGAGGCTATCCTGACTTCAGTCAGAATGTTGGTTTTCGACCGTCGAGTAAGTGTAAAAACGCATAACATTGTTTTTTGATGAGCAACCAGTTAATTAAGCCACTTCGGTGTTCTTTTTTTAAGGAATATTCTGTTCGACTTTGCTGCACATCCCTTCTTAAGCAAGACAAACAAGTTTTGGCCGGATAAAGGAAATTTTGGTTATAGGTAGAATCACATTTATTGAGACGAAGTTTAAGCTATTTGAACTTAGTTTCTTTCAGAAATTGGCCACAAATTAGAAGACCTTACAACAGGTAGGTGTTTTAAAACTACTTTTTTTCGGCCGTCTAATACACCGAGTATGCCTGGATGCCAACGGGGTGGAAATCAGCTAGTGATGGTTCTGTCTAGGCTGTTGAAACGGTGGTAATCCGTTTTTCTGGAAGCATCATTGTTCCTATGGAATATGAGTAATCTTAGCACTATCCAAGAGTACTCGATAATCCTGCGGATAATTGGGCATAACCTCCTTCATTCACGCTAATAAATTACATCAGTTATTTTTTTCCCTTAAGGTCTTGGTTATGATAAAAAATTTAGTGTTACCAACAACCTTTGGCTAAACACGCCGCTGCTCTAACCTCTTGACCAATCTTGAATCCAGTTGAAGGTCGTGGGTTCGAATCCCGCTCATGACACTAATTTTTTATCCCAAACAAAACCTGAGTTAAAAATAATAATTAATTAAAATAATTAACATGGTATATTATGACCGCTAATTTTATATGGACTAATAAAATACATTCTCATTACTCCAGAATACTCGGTATTTTTCGGGGTTATTGGTTGCCCTGCCATTCACGCTAATAAATACATACAGACTCCACAATTCATTTACACTCAGAGAACTCGAATTTCCTATTGTGAGATAAGCTAGTCTATTGAAGTAAATACATAAAATCGTGCTAATAAAAAACAAATATCACATACATTAAGGTGCAAAGAAATTAAAAATATTTATAACCCAGAGATATTGAATCAGCGATCTGTGCCTGCTGCCATACCTCAAGCCGGTCATATTTCTTACTTTGCTGATTTAGCTCTTTCTCGTCTTTCATTGTGTGCTTTATCGTGGTAAGCTCTCCTCACACCTCACCCTTAGAAAGCGACCTGTGACACTTAGGCGCAACCAAGCATAAAGTTTTACGTTCTAGACATAGAAGCCGGCCAGGAAGGTCTTTTTGTCAATTTTAATAATTTAGATTTTTTTTTTTTTGGTTTCAACGGATTCCCCATTCATCAGCAATATCAGTCGTTCTTTATAAATCCACTGGACCGAATGGGCGAGATCGTTTGGTTTCCTCTCGCAGAAGGAATGCTTGCATTTTCCTACGGTTGTAAAATATTTAAGATGATTTACATCACCAAAACCTGATTTTACAGTTGGCTCAAAGCAATTTTGAAGAGATCAAATTTACCACTGAGTTTTTTTATAGCCTTGGATAAACTAGCATCAGAGATTAGATCATCCTTATCGATCAAACAACTGATCGATAGTTCATGCAATCGCAGTTTAGCCACAAGGTCCAATTCTTTTTTCTTTAACTTTCTAGAAAACAAAGAGAAACAGGGCGTTTAAAGACAAATTGTATACAGTCGTTTTTCCATAAATTATGAAATTGTTTCACTGGTTTGAAAAATTGCTTTGACCCAGTTTTAACAAATTTTCTTCGCGGAATTGAATTATAATTGTTGTAACGTTAATGTGAAGAAGTTGTACATCAAACGTACTGATTGCAGGTTTAATTGCCGAGAAATATATGAAACGTTTTCTTATTGAGAAATGAATCAAAAGGCAAATGCGTTCTTGTAAATTCCGCCTCCATTGTTTGATATACTGAAACAAGAAGCCTTTGACTCGTTTCTGTTTGTTTCTTCTTTCCCAAAACTGTCACTGGGAATTGTGTCATTGGCGTAATTAGCAAAGGTAGAAAAATTACGGGAAAAAATGAGAAAAAGTGAATTCAACGGGTTTTCCTTCTCACGATTCCAAGGGGGACCTTAAATGAACTGAGCCATTTGAAGAGAAGACCGGGGAGGTCAGTTGTTTCCTAATTCTACCTAATCTTTTGCCGGCAAAAGTAGAGCATTTCCTAGATGACCATTGGTGCTGTGTCTTTAACAGTGAAACAATATAAAACAACAGTTATTTCTAAATTGATAAATTACCATCGAATAATTAAAGTTCCTTTAAAACGGAATACATCCTTCGATCGAATAATAAACAAAAAAATTCTACTAATAAACAAATAATAAAGTATTTGCTTCCTGTTTTTAAATGGTCAAATTCAAATTTTGACTTTTTAAAAATTAATAAATCTGTCTCGAAAAAGTTTTGGATTTCATTCTCTGGTTGATCCTTGGATGGCCTTGAAACTTAGTACTTTAAGGAAATCCACTTGCGTCAAAAAGGAAGATTGCTAGTGAAAAGTAGCATAATATTAATTAGCAATTATTAAAGCATGTATTGACTTTTTAAAAATTAATAAATTTGTCTTGAAAAAGTTTTGGATTTCATTCTCTGGTTGATCATTGGCTAGCCTTGGTACTTAGTAATTTAAGGAAATCCACTTGCATTAGAAAGGAAAACCGTTGGCAGAAAGGAGAATAATATTAATAAACAAATTATAAAATACGTGGTAAATTTTTAAAAATTAATAAATCTGTCTTGAAAAAGTTTTGGATTTCATTCTCTGGTTGATCCTTGGCTGGCCTTGATACTTAGTAATTTAAGGAAATCTACTGGTGTCAGAATGGAAAACCGTTGGCGACAAGGAGAATAATATTAATAGACAAATTATAAAATGCGTGATGAATTTTTACAAATTAATAAATCTCTTTTGAAAAAGTCTTGGATTTGATTATTTGGTTGATCATTGGCTGACCTTGGTACTTATTACTTGAAAGAAATCCATTTGCAGCAGAAAGAAAGATTTCTAACAAAAAAGAGAATGAACAAATTATAACATACGTGTTGATTTTTTAAAAATTAATAAATCTGTCTTGAAAAAGGGTAAGTTTTCATTCTCAGGTTGATCCTTGGCTGGCCTTGATGCTTAGTAATTGAAGGAAATCCACTGGTAAGTATGGACGATTCATAGCAAAAACTGGAATGATATTACTAAACAAATAATAAAATAAGTGTTGTGAATAAATGAATAAATCGGTTACAAAAATAATATTAATATTGCTGAAAGATTTTTTCCAGTATCGTTGAACATTGGCAGGCTCGATCATCGTTTTTTTCAAACGTTCACGTTCATCAAAAAAATTAAATTTTGATGTTCACACTAACCGACAAACTCCTTTAATATGAGTGTTCATGTTTTGGAACCGATTACAGCATAAATTGTCGTCACACACAACTAGAGTCGAAATTTGAGATCCGAATCATAAATTCTAGGCCTGAAGTTGATCTTGAAAATTGTCCTCAAGGTAGTGTGTCTACTTGTCCATTTGTTCAAAACTCCTTTGTGCTCTAGCAACCAAGTTATTGATGTTTTTCCACGTTGATGCCCACTGACTTAGTGAATTGGCCTTTACGAGTAGGGCTTATACTTAGGTCAGTATAACTTATAACTTCTCTAATCGGTTTGATTGTTCCTTTTTTATATACATGATCCGTTTCTTCACTGGCACTGGTGCCATCTTATCCCACATTTGTATATACCTCCCACTTGTTGTCGGTTAAAACTTTGCAGAATGTTCTATATTATGTTACAACCTACCGGACAATGTCAGTCCCTTTCCAATTTATTATGTGATATGATATACCCATGTTTTGTAATTTATGTATATATTTGTATATTACACTAACTCTTCTAGTCTAGAAAAGCGCCAGTAATTATCATTAATTGAAAATATTTGTTATTATTATTATTATTGTTAATTTTTAAGGGCATTTTAACGTATAAGGTCATTTCACGCCCTAACATCCAAATATTCTATTTTAGGTTAGCTATATCTCTTCTGAGTGCTATAAAGCTCTGACTCATAATCACTCGTAATCTAATTTATCCTATTGCCATCCAAGCTTTTTCTTTTTCAAATTCTTAATTCGGAAGGCCAAATTACATTAAATTTAATAAAATTATAAAATTTCTTTCTTTTTTTTAAATTAAATTTGTGAGTCTTTTCCATAATTTAAAATTTCCCCATAGGCTTGTATGGCTAATAATAATAACATTACCCCGCAATTTTTGTTGTCTTCCATTTTATTTTTCCGCTCCGGCAGCCTCAAAAGCTTCTGAAAAAATCAATCATGCACGCACAACTCTTATGCAGATATTACAATAGCAGGCATTCAATGGTAAAATAATTTGGGATAAGGGCTAAATTTCATTGTAAATTCCAATAAATCTGAGAAAACCGAAAAGCGCTCCTCGAAAGAAACATTGGGGACCCAGTAACTCCTGTAAATCTCTCGAAAGGTCGAACCTTTGCGTAAAGGGTTGTAAAGTGGGGCAGTCGACCAAAATATCTTTTACAGTCAAAATGATGCGTTCTCAACTTCGCGTACATCGAGGACAATTTGGAAGGTTGTTGCCTATTAAAAGTCTATTATGATTTAACCTGATATGACCTATTCGCAATCTTGAGGGAATTACAAGTTCTTTTCTCTCAAGCTCTTCAGTTGGCCAGTTATGTACAGCTGGCTTAATTTCTTTCACACTATCTCTACAGGCATAATTTTATTTTTCAAAAGCCCATATTCCAAATGTATGTAATGTACTGAGACAAAATATACTCGCGGCAAATGGCAGCATCATGTCAGAAGGGATTGGGGGAGACAAGATCGACAGAGGTTTGATGAGGTGGGATTTGAGGAATTCTGTACTTCGTAAAAAAGGCGAGGGCTTTCACGACGGTTATTTTCGGCTAATCGAAGGGGAGAAATTCATTTCTATATTTATGTATTTTTTTCCTAATATAGACATTACTATATGTTGAGTTTGTTATGTGAAAAATAACCGCTTGTATGTTACTCGCGCCAATATTTTTTGGCTAAAACGAGTAATATAAGTAGTATGTAGAGGTGAGAAATGCTTTCTGACTTTTGATAATTTTTCTCTTTTCTCTTTTTTCTCTTTTTTTTTCTTTTCTCGTCTTTTCTTTTCCGAAGTCTCTTCTCTTTTCTCGGACAACGTTTTTACGATGTTTAGGGCGTTTTGCATCTTATTTGACAGTGTCATTAAAATTTCCCGTAACTGTTTACGTTGCTTTGACCATGCAAAGTTATTCCAGCGATTTGTGATTGGGACGTTTTAATCAGAAACTGCAAATTCTGGGTAAGCCCGTAATTACAATTGCGGTTTTCCGACAATCCCATGGGAAATTTAATTACGGGTATATAGCTAAGACAAAAAAAAATCGTTCATCAATGCTAGTAACGAATCATTGATAATTAAGACAATATTCATAGCCCTTGAAGTTAAACGTACTCTTAATCGATTACCTAGGGGTTTAATTTGAACATTGTTTGAAAGCTTCCTGGCCAATGGTTGAAGTAAGAGGCCACAACAAACCGGTCTCGACACAAGTCGTCTAACTTAAGACCAATCAAGTTGTCGTTAGTCATACCGATAGCAAAATTAAAGAAATTATTGAAACCTTTTCCAAAAAAGGTAAGGCAAAAAAAATATATATATATAAAACTAAAACAGTTTCAGTATTTAAGTCAAGTTCAAAATGAAAACTATCGAAAGATTTTAAATACTAATATTATTTTAATAAATCGATTAGGTTTCGTGGCCAGGTTGACCGAATAAATTCTTTTTAGTTAATTAATCTTTAAGTAAAGTATTGGTTGAGATAAAAAAGACAGCGTCATGAGCAGGATTCGAACCCACGACCTTCGGCTAAATAAGCCGCTGCTCTTCCACTTGAGCCATCGTGACACCAAATTCCATTTCAACCCCAGATTTTAAATTCTCCTTCATTTTTGCCATTTTTCAAATGTGTAATTCATTTGATTCTCGGCGAGAATAAAATGGCGGCGGTGATCTTCAGTGAAGTATAGTTAATTTTTCGGGATCCCGACTTTTTATTTCAACCAATGCCTCACTTAAATATGTGGCGATCTTTGCGTGAATCCCTTTCACACGAGGCAAACTCGTTTCCTGACGAGTGTAAAATAAAAATAAGAAAACGTATTAGTGATACCAAAAGATGAAAAAGAATATTTGTGCCACAAAAATCAAATAAGTTAAATGGGATAAGACAAAATTGGGCCCTGATTCAAATAAAGTATAACAATGGTCTTCAAAAATAATATATTCATATATGAAAAAAGATAAAATAAAATATGTGATCAGTGCAGACATACGCGGTTAACTTCTTGCATTTCCAAAAAAAAAAACAAAAAAATATTGCATTTCCTCGTCCTTTAGTAGCTCAGCTCGCACTCCCGAGCCTGCTGGTGTTCGAGAGTATCGAAGTCACCATAGCTCAAGTGGTTAGAGCAGCGGCGTATTGAGCCAAGCGTCGTGGGTTCGAATCCCGCTCATGACGCTGACTTTTTTTAATCTCAATTAATACCTCACTTAAAACTTAACTAATTGGAAAAACTATTTATTAATTAAAAAACATAAAGATTTGTATAAAAGTGCCAATAAAAAAAATTTTATTTTAAAAACGAACACATAACAGAACTTGATGTTGGTTCCTGATATTTTAAAGTTTAAACAAACATCTATCTGATGTTTACGTTTTATGTTTTAACATGTTTTATTAAAAAAAAAGTTATTATCAAAAACTTAGAAGACAAATGGGATCGCTGTCCGAATTACAGAAAAGAACTGCAGGAAAGTAGTAAATCATTCTTAATTTATCGACGGTTGGACAAAAAAAAAAAAAAAAAAAAAAAAAAAAAAAAGCTTGAAAAACAGGGTATATCGATAAATAAGCTCCTCTCCTGTGTTCTCGCTATCTGTCCTCAGGGTCAACGGCTGCCCGCTCGTATTTCCGCAGTTAGCTAATTGCAGACAGAAATGAGAGCAGATTTTCTGCAAGGGAAGTCGGTTGACTCCTTAATGAGATTAGCAAAGTTCTCGTCATCACAATTTTCTTAAATTTTCGAATTGGGAAACTGGCCTTCGACGTCTCAATTTTGAGTGAAATTAACTAAAATCCTTCTCTCCGGGCTAAAACAATAGAATGATTTGATACAAATCTTGTAACGCCGGTTTCAAAACCGTCTTATCTAAAGATCTTTTCTCACAATAAGGTTCACTTCTACGTTTATATTTCTATTTTTTCTTTTTATTTTCAACAAACATATATTATAACCATCAGTACGATCGAAAAATGTTTTACCTTAAAATCATCTTACATAAATTGTCCAAAATGTTTTTTTCAGAAGAAATTTAACAAAACCTACAGGCTGCATCATCGAAAAACGATTTTGTTTGCATGTTTTTAGGAACAATACCACTTGGTTGAGAAAAGATATATTTGATGAGATTTTAAGCAAATAATTTTAGCACTATTCTCCTAGTTCAGGAAATTTCCTCCACTTACCACGGAGAGCATGGAATTAGATGGATCATATGAAATTTTGGACGTAGTACTGTCCACTATTGTCATCCTTCATTACCCAAGCTGTGTGCCTGGGGCACACAAACTCCACTTCCTAGTACCCTTGCCACCATTCCATTACCCAAGCTGTTATTAATCCTTGCAAATGAAACTCTATTTGGCGATTCGCCCAGTTGTCCGATAGTCCTTATGGCAGTTGCTAGTGATTACAATCACTGAAGAGACATGAAAGCTCAAGTAATCAGGAATGATCCTAGGTGTGTATTGTCACGGATAAGAATAAACCTGTCGCCAATTATTGGTACAAAAGGAACTCTACTGGTAACCCAACTGTATGGGGAACCCTAAATGAAGTAGCGGTGCTATAGCGCCCCCGTATTCTTTTGTAAACCCTCCCCCGGTCATGTACATTACTTTCCATTCAATAATCCGTTTAGAATGTATCAACCGTCTTAAAACAATCCTACATGGAGAAAGTGGCAATTAAAAATGCCCACTGTTTAATAAGGAAACGTTAAAACATAAGCATCAAATCGGAACAGTTTCTTGAACTAGGACCAGTCGCTGGTAAACAAGATTCATCGGTTCAAGTGACAATGGCCGGCGGCTTAAATGAGAGGAGAAACCGTGGGAAGGGCCAGCTCAAGCACGTCTGAGAGACTCCGAAATACGTTTCAACCGTGTATGTCCACGATAAGCTTATTACTCTTTAAAAAGATCTTTATATCTTAATCCATTCCCCGTGGGATAGCGGTAAACTTGTCGGGCTAACAATAAAAATAGCGCTGAACTTTGACCTTGACGCGGGCCTCTATGAATATTTAGCGATTATTCAAGGCGTTAAAATATTCTTATTTCCAAGGAAGAACAGACACCTTCACATTCAAAGATTACGACAATAAAAAACTTTATGCCTAATTTTTTCACGAATAGTTTTATTGGCTGTATTTGTAGATATACGTAAATATGCATAATTTTACATTTTATGTAATTTTTAAACTATTTGTCTAGTCTACCGTTGAATTATTGGAACAAAATTTTATTAGTAATTTTATATAATTTTAAAATTTGTATAGTATAGTTTTATATTTTGTTATCTGGATCTTTCAGAAACGTCTTACTGTGAAAACCACCTTAATCTATAACCATAAACATTTTCTGTGGCAAAAATATAACAAAATAGTCCAAATCGTTAAAACGTTTTGCATAGAAAACCATCTTAAATAATTGCACGGAAGGCTAGAAGGCTTCAGCTGTAATATTAACCATTGTCATAAAAAACCTTTGGCTCAGAAACCCTTCTATAAAAATTGTTCAGGCGGATTGTTTTCACAAATCGTTTTAAAAAAAATCTTTGGCCACATCTTTGAAAAAAACGTTTTACCGAGAAAATAAAATCGCTCAATTAGTCAGAAAGTTTTTCTTTAAGAAATATCTAACATAAAATAGTCTGCATCGTCAAATAGTTTCGTCTTGAAAACTATCTTTAAAAATTGTCCAAAAGTCTCATCTTCAGCAGTAATATAACAAAAACCATCATTAAAAAAAACCTTTGGCTTAGAAAACCTTCTATAAAAATTGTTCAGACGGATTATTTTCACAAATCGTTTTAAAAAAATCTTTGGCCTCATCTTTGAATAAAAGCGTTTTACCGAAAAAATCAACTTAATTATTTATTTAGAATTTTTTTTAAAGCAAAAGTAAAATCGTCTGAATCATCATCAGTTTCGCCTTGAAAACCATCATAGAGAATTGTTCAGAAGACAAAATAATTCGTTAAATACCTTTGACCTAGAAAAACATTTTTAAAAATCATTTTTACAAGAAATCGAACAGAAATCTTTGGCCACATCTTCGTAAAACGTATGACCGAGAAACCCATCTTAAATAATTATTAAGATGTTTTTAAATGAGCCGTCATAAAATCATCTTATTCGTATTTTGGTCAGAAAACATATACACAATCTTTAAAAAGATGATTAAATAACAGAAGACACTGTATTCATGGTCTTCCTTTCAAATTTAAACTAATCATTTATCATAAAAATTGAGAAAATCACATTAACTTTCTCATTAAATTGTGAAATTCTTCAGAGAAAAATGAACTAAGTTATTGGCTAATAAGTCCCGCCAAGTTGAACAATTAAAGAAACCACAATGCTGCCTATGGTTTGGTTTAAAACCCCCAATTAATGACATACCTTTCAGTATGAAAAACAAAAATAAAATGAACTTTACTATCAACTTCTTTCTAATTAAACGGTCTATCTGGTAGTTTCCGACTCGTTGAACCGCGGCTTAACAGGAAAAGCCGCTTCTTGTTACTGAACAGAAATAGAAAATAGAAAGCGTTCAGCAGAAAAACCCCCAAGTCCAATAAAGTTCAAAGTCAAAATAGAAGTTAATTAAATGTTAGTTAAACGTTATTAAAGATTTTTTAAAATGATTTTTTTTCGATTCATGTTTTTCACAAGAAATTTTTTTTCTTGTTAATAAATAATATAAAGAATTAAATCTATAGAAAAGTATTTTCATATGGTGCATCTGTATACAGGGACTGAATTTATTTATATTATTAAACAAAATACAATTTATATTTAATGTTGATGAGTAGATGCTTGTTACTAGTGTTGAGCCTGTTCTAGTTGGGTGGTGTAACTTTGCACTTAGTTTGTCAAGTAACTGAAACCTCAGCCTTTATGTTATTTGTTTAATCATGTTACAACTTCTGGATGTTTGTATTCTGAATAATGTTTTCTATGTTTCAGTTGTGTAAGTTTATCATAAAATTGAAATTGCCATAATTTATGTGTAATAAAATGGAATATTGGCCAAGTTCAAACGCACCATTTCAAATCGTCAGAAACCACATCGTTATTAGTGACTTCTTCTTTTCACTGACGATATCCACTTTGTCATAATCAAAAAAAAAAAAAAAGTGATAACTCCGATCGTTTCGGTTTCTTGGAACTGATTCGATTTGCTCGGCGGTTTTGTTTCACATTTCCACAGATTATTTTTAAATTAAGTTATATATGCCGAATACGGCAGAACTGGAGGTGAAGTCTGTCAAACGCACTCGTCCCGAGTTCGAAAATTAATTGAAATCCCTCGAATTATCAGATCGAAACATTCTCAGGTCAACGGAACAAAAACTATCCGTAAGCTGATTTACAATAATAATACTAAACACAGGGCAGAATTATATTTTTATGTGACGTACGATTTCCCTCTGCTCTTCAAAGCTTGTTAACACTTTCAGACTTTAAATTTGCCTTTACGCTTAGGAGTGCAGTCCTTAGTTACGGGTTAACAAGTGTTAAAACTTTTCACTCCCTTTAATTAACTATTAAAATGTCTTGAAAGCTTTTTTCAATAAGGCGTGCAAGAAACCCGACGAGTTAATCCAGTTACTAACCCTTGGGGACAATTACGAATTTTTAAGCTCATGATTAAGCCTCGCAACGGGGAATAAAGTTCTTAAGCTTTAAAAATGGAAGAAAGTTTTTTTTTCTGACAAGGGCCTACTTCAGGTTTAACAAAATCATATCCAATTACCATAATTATCCATTTCAGTCTTAAAATAAAAAGTGCGTAAAAAAGATCGAAGATTTGAATCTCCCGCTGACTTAGATGTGAACTGATGCAGTAGATAATTGTCGAAATTTCATGAGTGATGTCATTTCGGGACAGTTCAAAAGCAATAACCTTTCTTAGTTACAAGTCAAGAACATTAAAATGAACTCCATTAAATTTAGTGGTATATCGATCAAATTAATTCTTTAAATTAATTAATCTCTTTATATAAGGTTTTGGCTAATGAAAGAATTAACGTCACGAGTGGGAGTTGAACCCACGACCTTCGAGAATTGGTGTCCGAGTGGATCGAAGTCAGGATAGCTCAAGTGGTAGCAGCAGCGTATTGAGCCGAAGGTCGTGGGTTCGAATCCCGCTGGTGACATTAACTTTTTATTTCAACCAAAACCTTACAAAAAAGATTAATTTACAAAAACGAACTATTAAACTTAACTAAATAGTTTGTACTCAAATAAGAAATATTTAAATTTGATCAATAAAAAATACAGTTTTTAAAGTTTTTTTCAATCCTGATTGTACTGAGGGAAAAGGTCGTTGATCTAAATTCTCAGTTATTTAAATTGGGGGATAAAATAATGGTAAAAACGGCTTCACTCGATTTTATTTATTTTTAATTATTCTATTCAATATAATAAAAGTATTCTAGTATGTTTTTTAACTTTTTTTTTCAACGTTCATTTTCATCTTGTACATGTTGCCTGTTTTAGAAAACAGGTCCTCATCGTCGAACCAGTTTGTGCCTCAAGGGTTTTCGTATGGATTAAGAAACAGTCCAAATCGACACGAGTAAAATACAAAAAATAACAATAAAATATAACAGGTTTTTTTTATAGGTTAGATGAAATTTTTCTAGGTTGAGTAGGTCTTTTGAGAAAACCTGCGTATACCAAGATGTGGCCATTTTTCTACCCAGATATTTGGGTACTTCAGTTATGAATATTTACAGATTTTTAATTTTCAATGTAGATCATTAAATTTTTCAATTAACTATTCCAGCAAAATCAAAACTTTTGATGATACGTTTTTTTAAATAAATGTAAGAATATAAACCAGATGTATTTTTTATTAACTTGTTATTAAAAAAGTGAGATTATGGACGTGTGTTGAACGATTTTAATAAAACTTTTTTGATAGTAGATCGAAAATCATCGTACATTGGAACAATACAATTTATACCGACGTTCAGATCCGAACAAGGCGAATTTCGTTCAAAAAATTTCTCTTTAACTTACCAGATCGTTCAAATCCCGTAATCCGCCAACCAATCCTCGACGGAGACTAAGGCCGCGGTAACTATGGATGAGAATTGTGACGAAATTTCTTTCCGAAGCGTTCGTCGGAACAACTTGGATGGGGACAATGGACGAAAATAATGAGGTTTATTTTCTTGAAAGTCCGTTGATTAAGCTCTTGTTGTTAGGTGGCGGGAAAACATAACACGTTAATCACTTATTTTCCACAAGAGACGATTAGGGAAAGTTTCAAACTTATTGCCAGTCCCTTTAAAAAAAAAATCATATCAATCCATGCATGTTTAGCGGTCATAATTTGATAGCAAAAAAAAATTAGTATACTTAGTATACTTGTAAAGAATATGTCCTATTAAGTTTATATAGAGGCTTAAACGTATTATTATTTTTTAATTCAGATGGTTGAAAGTTAATCCCTCAATGATGTATTGTGTTTATATATGTATGTGAGGTCTTGGTTGAAATGGAAAATTTAGCGTAACGAGCGGGATTCGAACCCACGAACTGAGGCTATCCTGACTTCAGTCAGAATGTTGTTTTTCGACCGTCGAGTGTAAAAACGCATAACATTGTTTTTTGATGAGCAACCAGTTAATTAATTAAGCCACTATACATACTTCGGTGTTCTTTTTTTAAGGAATATTCTGTTCGACTTTGCTGCACATCCCTTCTTAAGCAAGACAAACAAGTTTTGGTCGGATAAAGGAAATTTTGGTTATAGGTAGAATCACATTTATTGAGACGAAGTTTAAGCTATTTGAACTTAGCTTCTTTCAGAAATTGGCCACAAATTAGAAGAACTTACAACAGGTAGGTGTTTTAAAACTCCTTTTTTTTCGGCCATCTAATACACCAAGTACGCCTGGATGCCAACGGGGTGGAAATCAGCCAGTGATGGTTCTGTCTAGGCTGTTGAAATGGTGGTAATCCGTTTTTTTCTGGAAGCATCATTGTTCCTATGGAATATTAGTAACCTTAGCACTATCCAAGAGTATTCGATAATCCTGGGGATAATTGGGCATAACCTCCATCATTCACGCTAATAAATTACATCAGTTATTTTCTCTTAAAAAATTTAGTGTTACCAGGGGATTCGAACCAACAACCTTTGTCTAAACACGCCGCTGCTCTAACCGGTTAGAACTAATTCAACTAATCTTGAATCCAGTAGAAGGTCATGGGTTCGAATCCCGCTCATGACACTAATTTTTTATCCCAAACAAAACCTTAGTTAAAAATAATAATTAATTAAAATAATTAATATGGTATATTATGACGGCTAATTTTATATGGACTAGTAAATTAAATTCTCACTACTCCAGAATTCTCGGTATTTTTCGGGGTTATTGGTTGCCCTGCTATTCACGCTAATAAATACATACAGACTCCACAATTCATTTACACTCAGAGAACTCGAATTTCCTGTTTGGTGATAAACTATTCCATTCACGCAAATAAATAAATTCGTGCTAATAAAAAACCTATATCACATACATGAAGGAACCGAAAAGTTTAAAAATATTTATAATCCAGATATTCTGAATCTTCTGATATGATCTGTGCCTACTGCCATGCCGTCCCCTCAAACCCTCGTGGTAGCTGGGGATAACCCTCTCCATTCACGCTAATAAATTATTTCAGTTAATTATCCTTCTTATCAAGGGTTGTGTTGAGATAAAACGTTAAAGTCACGAGGGGATACGAACCAACTACCTTCCGCTAAACTCGCCGCTGCTGTAACCACTTAAGCTATCTTCATTCCAGCTGAAGATCATGAGTTCGAATCCCGCTCGTTACACTAATTTTTCGTGTCAACTAAAAACCTTCGTTTAAAAAGAATTATTCATTATAATAATTAATATGATCAATTATGACCACTACCCAAATATGGCTTATTGCTAATGTTGATTTAAATAAGCCAAAAAGCTAAGTTTTTTTGCAATTTCAGATATTCAGTGTTATTTTTCTAATAGTGAACACATTACCTGTTCCTGTCATCTGTTTTTCCTAAAATCAAATAGATCTTACAGAATTTGCAAGTGAAAATGTAGATTATTAACCAATAAATAAGAAAAAGAAAGAGTCAATAGTCCTCAGAGATGTTATAAGCTCTATCCAACCGTATAGAATATGCCAAAAAAACGGATCGGTGCGTTCGTTGTTCAAATCGATCTCGATCCAATTCCTGATGTTTTCCGAGAGGACCTCTTTGCATAACAAGTTCGCTAATGCGTTAAGATTTTTAATTGGTGTATTCAGGAAGCTGCCGGCGTTACGTCAAACCCAGTTGCCCAATTACCAAAAAACATTCCAAAAAAAAGCCGATTCCTCTTCGGAACGAGAACCGCGATACGAGAGAGAAGTGAGGGAAGCCGTGTACCCGTGGTGGGGTTCATCGGGTTCCAAGCCCTTTTGACAGCCCAGTCTTAGTGCGATGGCTTCGAAACTTAGACGTCCCCAGCTCTTCACCTACACCGATGGAAGGCGATGTCTCGCATCGTATCCGAAATACTCTGCTGCACCCTGCAAGGTAAGAAAACAAAATCGAAGCCTTCTTGTAGTACGTAACGTAACATACCTGCAATTGTCGAAATAAGTTGATCATTGAGCATTATTCTTTGGTGAGAATTGACAAACCGATAAAATTTCATATGTGATTTTTTCACCGATTCTTGGATTTTATCTTCAACAGAATACAAAAATTTTATTCCTAATTATTGAAGAATTATCAATCTAACAAAGGTATTCATGTTTTCGGCAAAATCAAATAGACATATTAATAGGATTAGAGCCATACAAAGTACACGGAGGGGTATAAATTTGATTTAAAAAAAAAAATCAACAAAACATTTTTTTTTTAAATTTAGAAAGTAATTGTTTTAATCGTTTTTGCCTTCCAAATGCTTTTGACTTTTTTTAAACTGATATATAATAACATCAATTAATTGCAAAAAAGTAATATGAATTTTTAAAATTTAATTTAATTTTTTAATGTTTAGATCATTTTTAAAATGATTATAATCATATTTATATTATAATTATTATAAGCGACAATATGACGGTGGTTAAAACTTTGCCATGTCCTTATAAAGAGACATACAAAAAGCTATTCAGTGTTACAAATTTCCATGAGGTTTATATTCAAAATTGTCTATTAAAATCATGATATCATCATAAAAAACCAGAATAAAAATTTTTAGCAATTCGAAAAATAATTTGGAAAAAAAAATAAAATAAGTTTCCTCTTTCACAAAAAGGAACCTTTGTCCAAATATAAAGGGTTTTTCAAAATTAATTTTTTTTTCAAAAAAAAACGAACAACAAAACCCCGATAATTTTGAAACGACTCGTCTGATCAAACGAAGACTTTTGTGAAATGTGAAAATCCAGGTATAAAGGTTTTTCTAATTTCCTTTTATTTATTTATTTGTTATTTAATTTTTTATTTTATTTTATTTTTTGGAAACAGCAAAAAAACCGATAGAGTTAAAACGAGTCCAGTGATCGAAAAGATACTTAAGCTGTTAGAAACTTATAAACTGCTTCTAAGGGAAGAATTTTGATTTACAAAACCTCAATACAAAAAATGAAAAATTCAAATCCCTTTTATTTATTAAAAAAAAAAAATCGATAATGTTCAAACGACTCCTCTGATTAAAAAACACTTTGTGAAAAATCCAAATATAAAGGTTTTTTCAAATTCATTTTCTTTGGTTCTTAAAAAAAAACAAAAACACACCGATAATGTTGAAACGACTCCTTTAAAAAAAACCTTTGTGAAAAATCTAAATTAAAAACAAAAAACAAACGATAATGTTGAAACAACTCTTCTGATCAAAAAGAGGCGTTTGTGAAAATCCAAATATAAAGGTTTTTTTCAAATTCATTTTCTTTGGTTCTTAAAAAAAAACAAAAAAACACCGATAATGTTGAAACGACTCCTTTAAAAAAAAAACCTTTGTGAAAAATCTAAATTAAAAAAAAAAACAAAAAAAAAAACAAACGATAATGTTGAAACAACTCTTCTGATCAAAAAGAGACGTTTGTGAAAATCCAAATATAAAGGTTTTTTTTATAAATTCCTTCTCTTTTTTTCAACAAAAACAAAACCACAAAAACCCGATAATGTTGAAACGACTCCTCTAAATAAAAACAAAACCTTTGTGAAAAATCTAAACATAAAGGTTTTTTCCAAATTCGTTTTTTCTTTTTTAAAAAAAATATAATGTTGAAACGACTCTTCTGATCAAAAAGAGTCGTTTGTGAAAATCCAAATATAAAGGTTTTTTTTTATAAATTCCTTCTCTTTTTTTCAACAAAAACAAAACCACAAAAACCCGATAATGTTGAAACGACTCCTCTAAATAAAAACAAAACCTTTGTGAAAAATCTAAACATAAAGGTTTTTTCCAAATTCGTTTTTTCTTTTTAAAAAAAAAATATAATGTTGAAACGACTCTTCTGATCAAAAAGAGTCGTTTGTGAAAATCCAAATATAAAGGTTTTTTTATAAATTCCTCTCTCTTTTTTCCAAAAAAAAAAAAACAAACAAAAAAAAACACAAAAACCCGATAATGTTGAAACGACTCCTCTAAATAAAAACAAAACCTTTGTGAAAAATCTAAATATAAAGGTTTTTTCCAAATTTGTTCTCCTTTTTCAACAAAAAAACCAAAAAAACCCGATGAGACTTTTATGAAATATTATTCAGATATCGTGAGATGCGTTCTGGTGTGATGTAGGTTTCAGAATAACATTTTCTTTATCATGCTAACGTTTCGATCTTTATTGAGATCATCTTCAGGGCTCAAAGTGTTTGTCTTCTGTGCACTTGTGCCACTATTGCGTGTCCTCTACACATTTTTTAAGCAATCTAGATAAAAAGGTATTTTCAAATTCATTCACTTTTTCCCACAAAAAATTGATACTGTTGAAACTACTCTTCTGATCGAAACGAAACTTGAGATGGGGTTACAATCTAAAAAATGGCATACACTTGATTTAATAACACAATAAAAATTCAAAAAATAAATTATTTCAATAGATTTTACCTTTCAAATGGTCTTGACATGTTTTTACTTGTATATAATAAAGTGAATTAATTGCATAGCCAAGACTGCCATATTTTGTAATAAGAATTTAAATTAATTAAAACTCTTTTTCCGGCTCCTAGGCCATTTGCAAGAACGATCAGACACTTTTCTTATATATTTCGACCTGGTATAACCATAAAAAAATTTATTACATTATGTTACACTTACATAAAAAGATAATATGTCAGCCTCTCTTTGTTTTCTCTCTCTCTCACTCTCTCTCTCTCTCTCTCATGCGTTTAGTTGCTCCTAGGTAATTATTAGTTAGGTTGATTTGCTCAGCTTGCAACAACATAGGAAGTGCAGGATGGCTAAAAACAACACTGGAAAAGTTCCAAGTGCTTTAAGAGCTTCTTTTATAAATAGCCGATTAAATTTCCCCTGATCTCACTGAAAGTTTAAGCTATAAAATAAATTGTTTAATCCTAATTATTTTGTAATTTGGTTGTTAACGATTGTTTTGGTGTGGCGATCTTTCACCGTTTTGGACGTCAGGCACGCCTGCCTTTACCTTATTATCAGTAAATTCACTACTTTTTCGTGGTATTTTATACCAATTAATAACAATCAATTAATTAAGGTTTTAAGTTGAGATAAAAAGTCAGTGTCACGAGCGGGATTCGAACCCACGACCTTCGGCTTGATACGCAGCTACTCTACCACTTGAGCTATCGTGATTTCCACTTCCCATTTCAACACGACCTTCTGAATTTTCCCTCATTTATACCAATTATCAAATATCGTGTAATCGGATTTGTTTCCCGGCGACAAATGAAATAGCCTCGGAGAGCTTTAATGAATTATACTTCATTTTAATACTTTAAATTCACTATTTTTTCTTGGTCCGCTTGACCAATTAATAATATTCAATTAAGGTTTTAAGCTGAGATAAAAGAGGAAGTCATTGCTCAAGTGGTAGAGTATCGGCGTATCAAGCCGAAGGTCCCGGGTTCGAATCCCGCTCGTGACGCTGACTTTTTTATCTCAACTTAAAACCTTAATAAATTGAATATTATTATCAGTGTTGGGTCTAGGTAATTATTTATTTTTGATATCGATATACATGATTTGCTATCATTTCTCCTATTTTTCGAACTTTAAAACAAAAACATTATTTTTAAAATATTAATACTGAGCTTTATAGTAAAAAATGAAAAATAAAAGATAAAATTTTTTAAATTAACTTTTATGAGTTGTCCCCAGTGCAATATAAGTCCAATAGCAATTTAAATGAGCAAATCTAGCTTCTTGTATTTTATAAGCTATAATCTGAAAAAAAGCAATAAAGTAAATGCCTTAAAAGTCTGAACATAATTATTAGTTAAATATAATAAATTTACTATGCACATAGACCGACTGTTATAATTCCAGCTTCGCTCGGGCTTGTGTACGCGGCATAAAACCTGAAAAGGCTTAACCTCGTTTCTTGCCTCATGAGATAATTTGTTGTACGGGCTCGGTTTAAGTGCTACAAGGGTACTCGAATAAAACGTAAGTTAACTCCTTGTCTTATATGGTGTACGTATAAAGTACCTCTATCTCTGCACCATATAACATGGGACGTTAAAGAGTCTTTTTTAATGATCTTGTTCCCACGGAGATTTTATTTAACTCCGTTTGAAGTCTTTATTTGCCCTTTTAAAGCCTGAGCTGGTACGACAAACAATTTCAACTTGAAAAGCGTAGCTCATAAAATTTCTGTTTGACTTTTTCTCATTAATAATACAGATATATTTATATAAATCTCATTTGTAATTGATGAATAAACTTAAAATAGGTAAGATTATATACAATTTGATTTATTTAATATAATATAATTTCCGATTCTTCTAATAACAACACGAAAAAACTCTTGAGATTTTTTCCTGCGGTCTGCGGGGCGATAAACCTGCAATTTGATCCATACCGTCTTCAGTGTGTCTTAAGTCACCCCCGACAGACCAACTCAACGAAGCTAGGCGGATCAAGATGATCGGTATTGATCTCAAAACGCGAATCGTTTGCCTTGGCCAAAAAAAAAAAAAAAAAAAAAAAAAAAAAAAAAAAAAAAAAAAAAAAATGGCTAAAGTGGGCCCGGTAGAATTTTAATTAACATTTAATAAACAAGGTTATGAGATTTTTTCTCATAATTGAAATTTTGTTGATATCCTCTAATGTTGAGTTCGGCCATGGCTAAATATAATTATTAGTCTCCACGGACAAAAAAAACATTGTACGAAATTCATTTTTATATCGTCATAATGAAGACGAAAGGAAAAAAAAATTAGAAAAATCTTCAACACATATGATAATTTGCTTTTTATTATTGAAATTAAACAAATTTTTATTGATACAATAAATTGTTTTAATCGTTTTTGCCTTCCAAATGCTTTTAATTTTTTTTAAACAGATATATAATACATAACTTCAATTAATTGCATAAAAGTAATTTAAATTTTGAAGATTTAATTAGGTTATTTAGTGTTTAGATCATTTTTAAAGTAATTATAATCATATTTATATTACAGTTATTATAAGAGATAATATGATGGTGGCTCAAAGTTTTCCATGGCCTTATAAACAGACTCACAAAAGCTATTCAGTGGTATCAAATTCTTATGATTTTATATTCAAAATTGTCTGTCAAAACTATGAAATCAACCACACAAAAACTGAATACAAATTTTAAAAAAAATTATTTTCCTCTCCAAATATAAATTTTTTCCAAATTCTTTTTTTTCTGTTTTTGAAACCGCAAAAAAGTTTTAAAAAACCTTTGGTAAAAAATCCAAATATAAAAGTTTTTTTACAAATTCTTTTTTTCTTTTTCTTTTTTTTTTCTTAAAAAAAGAAAAAAAAAATTAATGTTGAAACGATTCCTCTGATCAAAAAATATTTTTTGTGAAAAA
>CM077114.1:4037468-4049793 GCA_039619505.1 Cimex hemipterus | reverse complement strand
TTGGATAACCGTCCGCCCACCATAAATATACCCCGGGCATCCATAAGGGGAGATAAAAATTTAAACTTGGATGGCTTCATCTTGTCTGCTAGCTCATCACGAAAATGGTACGCCTGGACTTGTAATATAAGTATTAAATAAGTACATTTTTTTAAACCTATTTATTCCGGCGCAAACAACCATGATCACGTCAGAAAACCATGGCACCCCCAACGGTTGAGAAATCTGACAAGTGGAAGGTCAATCAGTGCGCTACTCTACTAGGATTTCCTGACTCTGCAGCTTTAAAATTGAACGGTGAAAAAATTAACTAGTCTCAAATTTTCGAGTTTACTGATGAAGAACAGAAGCTAGAAAAACCTTGAAAAAAAACCATCTTGTTTAGCGTAAAATCTTCCAAAAATGAGACCCAGCCCAGGTTTGTGAATTAAAAGCCTGAGAAAATATGAATTTTCAAATTTAGGCAGTTTTTCGTGCAAAAACCAGGTGGTTGATTTTTTTTTTTTGATGGGCAGTGTAGTTCCAAAAAGATGTATAGCATAGATTGATTTTCTTGCTGATCAATTCCAATCCAATCTCCAGGTATTAGATTTTCAACTGTGGTGATTACCTATCACATTTGCCACTAACTGGGGTCTTTTTCTTTTTGTCCGATGTATGGAAATACATAATTTAAAAAAAATCTAAATATTAATATCATCATATCAACAGGTCAATTATCCTAAAGGTTTGTCTGTCTGAAGTTCTTCCCGAAGTTTTAATCGCTCTTATTTATGCGTGTAGGCAATTGGAGCCGCATTAGCTTAAGAATTGTCCCTCCGAGCTTCCCCTGGTGAAGAATAAGTAGGGGCTGTTGATTTCCAACGGTCTTACAGAATCGTTGAGAATTCTAAAAAAATAATTTCAAAGTTTGTCAACAACTGCTTGGATAAAACTTACAAACAAAAGCTGCACAAAACATCACGCTAAGACTTCTTTAAACTTTACTTATCTTGCTCGAAATTATGACTATCAACACGTGCATTCTTAAGACGTTGATTAATCATGTTAGTCGTAACCCGGCTCCTTGATCTCGATAATTAAAAATTGGTACAGTTTTCCATGTGAGGTTGGGCAACAATAAGACAATATCTGAAAGTATTTGAACCGTTATTCACATATCCCAAACCCTTTGTCAGGCCGAAATACAACATAAAATACTGGGCAGGGTAGAAGATCAAAAATCAAATTCTGATCATAAAAACATGAATCCTGTTTTTCTACTCATTTTGGGTCACGGTACGACTTTTAGGATATGGGAGAGAACTGATCCTTTACATTCCATAAATAGACCCAACACTGAATATGGCGTCCGATTGACCAAAACAGAGCATGCAGACCAAGTACCATACAGGCCGAATATTCATTGTTTACTAAACGAAACTATCAACCGTAAGGTATTAGTTGAAATGAAAAGGCTGCCACGAGCTGGATTCGAACCCACGACCTTCGTCTAAATTCGCTGCAACCCTACCACTTGAGCAATCTTGACTTCGATCTACTCGGACACCAACTTCCCACCTGACCTTACCTTTTGAATTTCCCTCCTTTTGCCATTTTTTGAAATGTGTTGTACTCGGGATGCAATTCCCGGCGACAAATGCGCTAGTAGCTTTTTCAATTGATTGTAATACCTTACATAATGGTAAACGATAAACTAACCTGTAAGTATATGAAATTATACATTTTGGATCAATCCAGTCTATCAGATTAAAAAAGGTAATTACTTTTTCGTTAGGCGGACCGTTTGAAACGAGTCCTTTCGGCTTGTATGCTAGAGGTTACAGAAAGGCAATAAGATTATCCCATTCTATTAACGTCCTGCTTTTAACAGACGTTCGTATTGCTGTGCCAATCTTACTCCACACGAGATAAACGGAAATGCAACGAGCGTGTACACAGGATTAACAGAATCCTGCGACTGACGCTCACCCGCTCGAGGCGTACCTTTAACATACTTCACTTTGTTCCTAACGGTTTCAGCAAGTTAACGCTCTGATCACTTTAAGTGAAAGTACTCGAGCTTTTAACGGATAACTGAGGTTGAAAAAAAAAGCAAAAAAAAAGAGTAAATATCGGTTTATAGGTAATAAACTGTAAATAAAGGTCGAGATAGTTTTACTTCAATCATGCCAAATATAAAAGAATTAAATTAATTTTTTGTCCGAGTGGATCCTTGTCAAAATAGTTCAAATGGTAGAGCGGTATTGTGCCGAAGCTCGTAGGTTCGAATCCCGTTCATGACACTAACTTTTTCATTTCAACCAAAACCTTACATAAAAAAATTAATTTATTGAAAGAAGTAATTCGTTCAACTGGAACAAATATAAAGGATTATGATCATTATTTCTGGCTAGAATCATATTAAATTCGATTGAGAAAAAAATCCGTGTAAATCTCTTTCAATAAGGCGAGAATTTGCACATACACAATTTTAATCAGGCCTCGGGATTAATCAGCTAAATGCGTTAAATCCCTCGAAATGCAGAGTTGTCGGGATTTGCTAAAAGTCATCAGGATGCGTCTTATCATAATCCCCGACATTCCGAGGGCATGCTAATTTAATTTTCCCTCTCCGTAGGAACGATTAAGGAAGGAGGAGACGGGTTGACAAAAATTTTCAATTTTCTCGAATAAGGATGATATCGTTCAATCTTCAACTGGGTTTTATTCAACCAGTTTAAACACTACTTTTCCTCTTTAGATAACCAAGACGCTCAGAATCGAATCCAGTTTTCTATTCAGTTATAATTGCTCGATTTCCAAACTTTAGCGCGATCTTATATCCTGGTTTTTTTTTTTTTTTTTTTTTTTTTCAACTGATGTTGCTGGGTTATGATTGGCGTCGACACTGTTTTTTAAATGACCCCACATAAAAATAGTCAAGTGGAGGTAATTCGGTGACCGAGGAGGCCAACAGATACACGAGGTCCTATCCACCTCGCCCGGACGATTCAAAACGTCTCACCTGAAAAAAATTGAGTGAGGTGCATCCATCAAGCTGGAGAATCATTTTTGCCGCTGCAGAGAAACATCGCCTAATAATGTTAGTAAAACGTCCTTCAAAATATTGAAGAACTGAACAGCATTCAAATTATTTTCGTAGAAGGCCCAATTAATTTATTTCCGAGAGGCCCACGCCAAACGATGGTACTGTGAACCAACTGATGATGGCAAGAAGAAATTCACGGATTTTTCTCTGTCCGCGTTGGAAAATTCCAATTTGGAACCATCAGTCCATAGGATATACGGAAGAACTTCAGCCTCCTAAATCGACATTTGTGCAAGGGATGCACCGCCCCGAACTCTCTGAAAAAGATTAGAACGATAAGGCTTAAAATTCTAAGTCCAGAGTATGTCTATAATTTTATTTTTTGAAAAACCAAAAACCCTTCCAACATTTCGGAGAGAGAAACTCGGAATTCCGTGAACATACAGTGAAATGTTTTTATTTCAGGTTTTGGTTGAAATGAAAAAGCTAGAGTCACGAGCGGGATTCGAACCCACGACCTTAGGCCCAATTGGCGCTCCTTTAACTTCACAGCTCAATTGGTTAGAGCAGCGGCGTATTGGGTTGTGGGTTCGAATCCCGCTCATCACGCTACCTTTCTCATTTCAACTAAAACCTTACATAAAAAATTAATTAATTTAAAAATGTAATTTGGTCAATCAACCCACTAAACAAAATGCATTAATTATATTGTATATAACAGTCGAAATACATAGTAAAAAAAGACATTATTGAGGGATTAAGGTCCGTCTATTCTCGCTGGTTTTTATCTATCCTTATGCCGATATTGTAATCTCTACTATTCGAAACATAAAATTTTTAGACCTACTGCTGAAAAAAATTACAAATAAGTACCAAAATTCCAAGAATTATTTGTTCATAACATTTTTTGCAAATTAAAGTGCCGTATGAGTTTCGTTGTTTTTTAATTATACAAAAATCTATGTTGAAAATCCATGGAGTAACATTATCTTTATGTCTGGTGAATGAATAGATCTAGCCTATCAAATTGTTGTCTTGCCTGATTACATGTTGGGACAATATTTTTTAATAAATTTATTGAGGCTTCGCTTCAATTTCTGGCTTGTACGAATGTGTTGTGTGGTACTTAATATTCCGCTGACGGCATCCGAACACTAAAAATTCACGCTGGTAAATACACTCAGTCTCAATTCACATAGACATCTCTAAATTATCGTATGTAAGTACAATTCTCATATCAGGCGACAATCCCACACGCTCTCTATATAGAGCCAAGAGTAGCACCTTTCAATTAACTGGATCACATCGAACAAACTTTCTTTAAAGTTGTAACATACGCGAACTTTAGCATAAAAGTGTCCGATAACTTCACATAATTTATTCTTAATCGATTGAGAATGGTCCTTCTCCTACCAGTCAGATCCTCCTGGTCCCTAGACCTCTCATGGATGGATGTTAGTATTCAGGTTATAATTTGTTTTAGGTGAATAATTCTTGTTGTTTCTATTTGTATTTCAGTGGATTCAAAGTTTGTAAGATAAGAGAAGTCAGTTTTCTCTTGAATGAAACAGACCTAATAAATAATATAATAAAACTTCGGATTTGTTGAGTTGATCGGTCAATATTATATAATAATATAACTTTACCCACGTTGAAGAGTTAACCGAAAATTTTCAATTACGCTCTTTAAAACATGATTATTTTGAGCTCGCAAGATGCGGTCTGGTGTTAAGTAGGTTTTAGGAAAAAAATTTCTCTATCGTGCCAACGTTTCCATCTTTATTGAGATCATCTTCAGGACTCAAGGCGTTTGTTTTCCGTGTAGATGTGTCATCCTTGTTTGTCGTTTTAAGAGACGGAAAACAATCATTTTGAGCCCTGAAGATGATCTCAATAAAGATCGAAACATTGGTACGATAAAGAAAATGTTATTCTGCAACCTACATCACACCAGACCGCATCTCACGACCTCCAAATAATCAACAAGTAACGGTCACTAAACACCACACATTTCTTTTAAAAATATCAAAATTTAGATTGATTGATGGGATATTTAAGCTTTTAAACATAAAATCATTAACTTCTGACGTATATAATTTCTAAATTAGTAATTAATCTTATCCAAAGAGTAAGGAATTAACTGAAATAAATAATATTGAACTGAATATGAAAGATTTTTATTATATTCAGTCGAATGAAGATGTTGGCAAAATCTTCTTCAATTTTATAAGGGTTGAGCTATTAGGATGTAAAACGATGACAGGTTTATCCTTTCAAATGCGTACCGTCACTCTGTTTCTCAGCATATTCCATTAAACTTTTCCACAGGTTATATAACGAGTTGTCCCCGAACTGGGTGCCGTGGCACTCCGTATAAAAGCGTTCAGAGTTTTTGGCACGCCCTCGTCAAAGAAACAATCCGCAGGGCACTTGTCGAATGGATACTTCGAATTCAAATATCAAGGGCATTAATTAAAACTTAACTGGAGAGAGTTGAAGTTCGATATACCCATTTATCCTTCTATCGCTTTTCTAAAACTTGCACTCAGAAATATTCCGAAGTCGCATCCCATCGAGGAGTTGAGAGCGCGACGATTCTTCTTTACCCATCGCTGTTGCTTCATCTGAATCTGTTTTATTTCCAATTGAAATTGTAAAACCAACCATGGATTATTATTGGCTAGATTTTAATACAAGATCCTCAACTTTACATCTCACCTCTTCATACAATAATAAACACGGCCAAAGGGCTACTTCACAGAATGATTACCCTAAGCCATGAATCATTTCATCACAAGAACATAAAGATATACAAACAGATCCTCCATGACAATCTCTATCCTAAACACATAGTTAACAGGATAATCAGCAATTACCACTCAACACTAACAGCATCCACTATTACTAATAATACTACATTAAATGCATACAAACCAATATACATTTCCATCACATTTATTCAAGGCCTATCACATAAATTAAACAAATTTCTCTCATCCGATAACTTCAAAATAGCTTTCAAAAATTATAAAACAATCCAAACACTGTTTTCCAAAATTAAAGACCCCACACCAATTACAAATAAATCCGACGTAATCTACAAGATCAACTGTTTAAACTGTCCAGCTACATACATTAGTCTTACATCCCAATATCTGGACAGGAGAGTAAAACAACACAAACAATCTACGATTGCAAAAAACTCAAACAAAATCCTACAGCACTCGCTACCCACCACTTTGAACAACAACACAATTTTGACAGGGGGGTCGGTGGCCGCGAGGTTTCGTCTTTGACACGGCGCTCATCACTGTAAGGTCAAGGTCCCGGGTTCGAATCCAGCGGCCCTGCATTCGCACCCGACAAACTTACAAATGGGATTTTTTTCAAAATCACCGGCACCCTGAGGCAAAATATGGCAAAAAAAAACCAACACAATTTTGACTTCAAAAATCCAAAAATTCTACATACAGAACAAAACAAATTTAAACGTAATTTTTTAGAAATGGTTTACATCAACAAGGATAAACACAGCATCAATTACAGGACAGATACATGCAAACTCAGTCGCAGCTACGCCAACATCATGAATCAAATTCAATACAGATAACATACATATATCATCACATTACATTCCACACATCAAATATTTTTCGCATAGACTAATTGTCCAACAATCTAATTTTCCTTTTCCCATTTATCCCTTTCTATATAATCCTGAAAGAATAAAGTGGCCGAAACATTACCAACACATTGTTTCCCTTTGTCGGCTCTTTTCACCTCAAAGAAGCCGACGACTTATACAAAATTATCTCTTCTTCCTTCCCCACCACTTCAAAACCCAACATATATAAACATGAAACAGTAAAATCTCACTGGCACTCTCAACACGACATGGCACAATTACACAGAAGACAAACACTATCAGTGAGTAGAAATACTTTGATAGAATATAAAATATAATTTTTGCATTGTATAAATTCACTTTTCCAAATTCTATATGTATATTCTAAACGTAAACTATGTTTGTAAATCCCAGGCCCTGAAGATGATCTCAATAAAAGATCGAAACGTTGGCACGATAAAGAAAATGCTTTTCTGATACCTACATCACACCAGACGGCATCTCACGATATCTGAATAATTATCCGTTAACGGTCACTAGTCTGTACACATTTCGACCCAAGATAGATTATTTTGTGAATATTCCAAAAACAATTAAAATCATTAGATCCGTGTAATTTTGAGAAGCTTAAACTAACTTAAAGCATAAAATAGCTAGTCTATCAATCCATAAGTAGATTATTATGCGCCGGAAGGTTCTTCTGAATAATTGAGGGTAATGAACAAGCGAAATCAGGATGATGATGATGATCACGAGGAGGATATTTTTATTTAGGTTTTTTTAGGAATTTACAACTATTCAAATGTATCGTTTTATTATATCGATATCGATTTCGGGGGTAGCAGCCTCTTCAGCAGCCCATTCTGTCTACATTTTAAAATTAACAAAGTGGCATATAACGAACAATTTTTTTACATATAATTAAAAAAAAAACGTAGATGGTTAATATGATTAAACAGAAACCTACCCGGTTTCAATTTTAGAACCGCATAAATTCCAAGGTCCTTTCGTCGATGTAAATAATTGTCAAAATTGTAGAATCCAGCCAGAAAACAAACCTATGTTAATTAAATCGCATACAAGTATTCGCAGCTGTTCGCAAACCTATGAATAACCTTCCTGGACACGTTGCGAACGATCATGAGAAGGATTGTACTCCTAAAACAGTGCAGATAAAAACAATAAACCAAAATATTAATTTTTGCTCATTTCTAATCTATTATAATCGATTTTTTTCTGTTTTTTCCTAAGGTATGTATCTATCGAGTGCTTCGCATTCAAAGATAACCTAGGCGGCAATATCTTCTTTCTCATCGCATAACCTAGAAATGGGGTCATGGTTGAATAACCTTCCGGTCTTCCTCAAGGTTCAATGATCTTCCGACTTTCTGGAATCATAATCCATACCATTTCTAAGATTGGGCAATTTTATTTGTTGTAGGCTCGGAATATTTAGTCCCTTACGTCTTGATGTTTATATCGAGTTTCACTGGCTTCAATAAGTATATATGTTTGAAATAGACGATTGTTTCTAAAGCATCTGAGCTTGTCGAACCTGAAGGATTTTTTTAAAAGTTATATTTTGAGGTTTGCCCGTCAATTTTATCTTCTTACAGTATATTTGTTTTTGAGAAGAATTTTTGTATTAAGACGATTACCAAGGATATGACAGTTAAAACCCACGGATAAAATGCTAAAAGTAAAATCGCACTAATCAACTTGTTTTTTCTTAGATCGATTGTAAAAAAAAAATCTGGATAATGAGGTTCAATCGGATGCAAGGTATTTTCGTCTTGAGATGAAGAAAAAAAGGAGAACAAAACAAAAAGGAAAGGGAGGCCACTGGTAGGCGATGTGGGCGCATAATATGGGCCGCTCTGGGATACACGTCCGACAATCTCGTGCTTTTCAATCTGGGCGACCGTCTAGGATTTTCGCCGGTTTGTGCACACCTCCGCCTCCTCAGAGGGGTCAAAAGCCTCAAAAGCTATTGAACTTGATTTACTTCGGATGAAAACTTAGATTCAAACTAGATCAGGTAGAAACATAATTCTTTGTTTAAACTTTGAGGCGTAGGGTGACGTCCTATTATATTTATCTTTGTACGACATGCCACGAATCATTATAATATTTGTCATAATTGGAAAAATTATTTAATATCAAAACGCACCAGTATGGGACAATGAAAACCATGTTTTTCTCCTAATTTTAAAAAATCTTCAGATCTCAAATCTGTAAGAAATATAAACGAAAATAGGGTGATATAAAAAACCCATTGGTTCCACGAATCCTTAAAAGTTTTCCTGTATTTAGGGTACTATGTATCTAAATCAGGCAGAACTAAAGGCTCTTGCCTCTTGCAAGGCAAAGAATGGTTGGGACTGCATGGAGACCCTGGCGTCAGCGACACTAACGACCTAACCAGAGCAGGGTCCCTGGGCAGTCGGGACATAGAGGCAACGAAAAGGTTGATATATGTTGGCTAAGAGGGAGCCAATATGAACTCCCTACGTCCCGAAACCTATTATCCAAGCATCCTGCCACAAAAGAGGCATCTTAAAATCCATCTTAAAATGGATCCTTAATAAGTGTAAAACCTGTAGGAACAATTCCACTTAGGCACTCGAAGATAATCGACAGGGAGGGGGCATCGACAAAACTTACAAAGGAATTAATGGAAGGCAGCAGCAGCCGAACCAGGATTCTGACTGAACTCCTGACCGGGTGGATGTTCCCATCTTTACTCTTGGGTGCGGTAACCCATGAGGATCTTTAACGTCCGACTATATCCCCGAGAGGAGGAATTTAAATGCATGTACTTGTCACATCCCTTGGCTAGCGAGGTGGTGCAATGCTAATCAAGCTTAGAAGTGCCAACATCCTTGAAAAAGGCAGTTTCGTGGTTTCCAGCGCGTCCATTCAGCCGTGTCTTTCAACACCCCCGGAGAGAGGGCTCCGGTCGGCCGCTACCCGCTAGCTAAGGTACAATTTGTTTGCAAACCACGACTAATAGACTAGTCCAACTTCAATTAAGAGATGCCCTTCGATACTCTGCTTCCGTGGTTCAGTAATATTTTTAAGGTGGGACTGATCGCCCATCCGGGAGTTCACACGAACCCCGAACTGATGACGCCTTAGGGGTGCGAGTTCAGTAACCCAGGAAGCCTCTGCCAAAACAGAGGGGGTAATGAAAAGTAAGGAAATTTAGGAAAGGTAGGTAAGGGGGAAATTCGCCTCCATCATTGGTTACACACAGGCACCAGGATTGATGGTGGAGCTTTACCTTGGCCCACAAGAAAGATGGCTGTGGGTAGTCTTTTTCACGAGCAGGATTCCTATCTGGGAACTGCCAGGTAAGAAAGCATGCACCGGATAGGAGTACAAACAGAAAAAATACTGTGCAGCTACTGCCAGGAAGAGGAGAAGACCGCAAAACATATTTTATGTTTCTGTGTGTAAAATACCACAGGTACCATTCAAATCATAGAAGGGTCATCCGCAAAACTTACAAGAGAAACCAACCGCAACCGAATCAGGATTATGGTTGAACTCTTGCCATCTATAAAGAAAGGATGAATCGATCAGGATATCAATAATAAGTTCAAGATCAGGGATGAGATTATGAAAAAGGAGTAAGTTTTGTACCTTTGCTTAGCTTTCAACCATTATTGTCTTCATCAGAGTTCTACAAGTAATAACAACGTCAATAATTAATAAATAATAAAGTAAAACAGCTTCGCGTAAGTTACAAAACTTGCTTGTTTTTGATGACCGCATCCGTGATCTCAAACTTTCTATCGTGTCACTTAAGAAAGCACATGCACCGGATAGGAGTACAGACAGAAGAAACACTGTGCAGATCCTGAGAGGCCGCAGAACATGCTTTATGATTCTTTGAAGGTTCTTGCAAATAGGACGGGGAAGGCAAGCAATCCTAGAAGAAGGAAACGTCGGCAGACTATGGAGGTTGAGTAAGTACCTGAAGCTAGCCAGTGAGTTATACAAATAGATCTTCTCCTATCGCAGGTGTAGAAGGCATTGTGGCCGACACTTTTATCCCTATCCCTACCTGTATACATCTACATACATTTAGGTTTTCAATGACTGTTATGTTCTTGCAATCTTCGGACACTAATGAGGTTCTTTTTTCTACAATAAACTTCAAAATTTTATTTTATTTAAGTCTTGGTTTGAACTTTTTTTTAATACACTACAATACCATTAGCAATCAATAAACTTTCACAAATTGTTAATTATTTATCAAATATCAGCAGGTTGAAAGGAAAGATTTTGTTCGCAACTGCACTACGGAAGAAGCCGGCCACTTTCCTACACTTTTACATAATTCTAGAACAAATCAATTAATAGAAATCTGAAGAAAAGCTTCTCACGATTTAAAACAAAAAGTCCGAACCCGCCTATCATCTTGTTCTTCCTTCACCTTCAATTAAAGCGTGTCCAAGAGATCCGAGATGATTACGAAACCTTGCGTAATTGGTAACAGTTCGTTTTGGGCGGAAAACGAAATAAGAAAATCGCGTTCTTCGATGAGAACGGGGCGTTTTAATGGAACTTTCTTGTTAAGTTTAAGTGTCGTTGTTTTCCGGCAGGAAACTTGCCGGTAACCCCTTGTACAGCTCTTAAAAGGTCTTGATGTAATTATTTACAAAACTGAATCCGTCACTTCTATTACAAGGACACAGATATCTGCACCGTGAGAAGAAAGTGCCGACAAAAATAAATATAACATACATACTGGCGCGTTGAAACTTCAACAGTTCTGCCATCGTTTTTGCAATAATTTTATTAAAAACGAAATTAAAATATCCAATCACTAGAAATAATTACAGTTTACACACCTTAAGCGATACACGGCTTCATAAATCAAACTTGGAACGGTGGCGAAATTGATTAAAAGAAGAATCAGGAGGTCAGAAAATTCATTTTTATAATTACAAAATAAATAAAAGGTTTACACCATCACTTCGATATTAGAAACGTATACAAATGGAATAGAAATGTCGTTCAAGGTTGATTTTAAAACTTTTCCACATCGGTCTTGAATGCTTACGTCGTGATGTTTTGCAATTCCTAAAACAATTATCATTTCATGCCGTCTTGTGTAAGCCCCATTCATTAAATGTCACGTCAGTATTATGTTGGACATAAATTACAATAGATGGAGCGCAAGAGATTTTGAACGAATAATATTCTTGGAAATTCTATATACGGGAGAATATCAGTTGTACTTCAAGTTCTGGAATGTAATATGGTGGAAAAATATAAATGGGCTGAATGTGAACGAGAAAGAAAGAGGGAAGGTGAAAGGGAGGGAGAAAGAGAGGGTGAGAGAGACAGAGAGCGAGAAAGAGAACGAGAAGAGAAAAAGAGATATATAGATGGATTGATAACTAGATGTAGATAAATTGAAAGATGGATACATATACATATATATGTATATAAACATGTATATTTGTATGTATCTGTATGTATATGTATGTATATATGTACATTATATATATATATATATATATATACGTATATATGTGTGTGCACGAATGTATGTGTGTATAAGTATATATGTGTACATATGTACATTATGTACTCATACATGCATATATCTATATATATGCAGAAATGCATGTGTATATATGTATATATGTCCATAT
>CM077114.1:4003192-4027468 GCA_039619505.1 Cimex hemipterus | reverse complement strand
TCTCTCTCTCTCTCTCTCTCTCTTCTCTCCCCCCTCTCTCTCTCCCTCGCTACCTCTACTTTTCTAATTTCTCTCTTTCACTCACCCTCTTTTTTTACTTTTTATATATCTTCCTCATTCTTCCTTCCCTGTCTTTAGCCCCCTCTCTCTCACTCTCTCTCTCTCTCTCTCTCCCTCCCTCTCGCACAATTACTATTAGATATTCTTTCTAACACGAATAATTCCATAAAATCTAAAAGTTATTCATGTAGACAAAAATGTGTTATCTTTCTAACAGTTTTAATACCATAGATATTGGATAAATTCCAGAAAATACGAATTTTACAAAAACCATAACAAAAGAAAAATTCCTCCGGCTGATGAAGCACACAAATTTATATTTTTTTTTATATACAAAATGTATAATAAAACCTTGAAACGTATTGGAATTGAATGTTTGGAAAAAAAAAATTTAAGTTTATTTTACTTGATTTTTTGTGTTTTAGAACTTTTGCATAACTAATCTCATTTAATATAATCCTAGTTATTACTTTCTTAAGCTAGGTAAAAAAACTAATTAACCGAAATACACAATTGAGGCAGATTTTTTTTTCCAAGCTCTGACGCCCAATGGCACGAAAGCTGAGATATATTTATGGTGTGTAGATAATTTATGTTTAAATTGCACAATAACATATTTTTTACCAAGCAGGTCTGGATTGCATGTAACTATGCCAATTTTTTATCTAACAACTCTATAAGTTGTTCTGCTTATGGGTTTCAGAGTTTAAATTTTATTATTCCTTATTCAACTCCCAATGTCTAAAAAAAAAGTTGAACAAGGCTCTGGTTTGAGCCTTTTACTATTCAGTTTCATCTTGTACGATGTAGTGGATCAATTATAAAAAGTAGGATAAGTGCAGACATTCGACCTAATATTTAATATATAAAAGGAAAGTTATTGACCTTTATAAATGGCGGGAAACCATCAAACCATACTTCTTCCTGTTTATCCGTATCAAATTCCACTTTCCGGGATATGTTTTATTGTTAAGTAATAACTCGTAAAGTCGTTAATTGCCGAAATTTGCCAAAGTTCTGCCACGGCAATCTTTCCCTCCTACTAACCAGTTTAAGCTGTATTAAAATAAATTCCAGGATGAGTCGAGTTTGAGATCGAATTAGGAAATCTAATCTGGGTAGGAGGCAAACCACATTTCCCTCCGAAGTGCAGAACCGGAGAAGTACTGAATTAACAAATTGTCGATCGGACGGAAAGCAATTTTTACTTTCATGGATCACTTTTCCATGGATATTCAATTTTAGAAAAAATCCTATGAAAAAATTCAATAGAAAATGTTTCCGCGTGGGAAAGGTGTTCATCAAACAACAGACTGTTTCACCTACAGAAAATATAATTCACACGGGATATTTTTTGTTATAATAAAAAAATTACAATAAGTAAACAACTAATTATATCGAATTTGATTCCGGAATTTTTTTAACCGGATTTTGAAAGCTAATTATTATTATATCATTAATTAATATTCATCAGCAAAGACTTTCTCTACAGTAATAGCCCATTTTTCCCCGCAATATTGGCAAGATTTAAGACAATCATGTATGTAAAAAATGGTAGCCGAGAATGAAGAAAAATCTGCTTGGCAATTTGGGAAAAACAATGGTAATGAGCGGAAGTGCCAGGGGTGGTTTGTCAAGTTGGAAAAGGGTGGTTAATTGCTTAAAAGTCCGACGACTAGCTAAAAGCTTTGATTAAAAATAATCCAGGTTATACCATTCCAGAGATATACGCTTTCCGTACCAGAGGAAATTGTAATTTTTCATTTTAAAAAAATTCCCCTTTTTTTAACATCCATTACGTGTAAAAAAAAAGCACTTTGGAAAAAAAATTGTTTTTGGATACTCCACCAGTAGATTGGTTAGGGCGTTGCATTCTCGGCTCGTGGACCCACTGGTCGTGGGTTCGATTCCTTACCGTCGCCTCTGGAATTCTTGATTCTTTTTCAACTTTTTGTTCTCTAGTTGTGGTGCATTTCGACACAACCCTTGCTCACCTGGAATTTGAGGATTGTTCCCAAATAAAATTATGTATTTCATAAAATCTTGGGAATTAATTAATTCTCATCGTACCGAGGTTTTCCCTCGGTAATAAAAGTCTCCCTGAATGAGAAAAATTATTAATTAAGTGTAGAGATTAGTGACCGTCAATCGATAATTATTGAGATATCGTGAGATGCGGTCTGGTGTGTAGGTTGCAGAAAAAAACATTTTCTTTATTGTGCCAATGTTTCGACCTTTATTGAGATCATCTTCAGGGTCAAAGTGTTTGTCTTCTGTGTACTTGAACCCCATTGGGCCACACCCAACATGACACGCAAGAACGGTACAAGTACACAGAAGACAACGAATTTGAGCCCTGAAGATGATCTCAATAAAGGTCGAAACGTTGGCACATTAAAGAAAATGTTTTTCTGAAACCTACATCACACCAGACCGCATCTCACCATATCTGAATAAGCAAGTGTAAAGTTTAGTGAAAAGACTTAAAAAAAGTAAGAGCAACGGATGAAATAACTATATTAATCGCAATGTTTTCAAAAAATTGAACAAAAGTTTTAAAAACTGTCAACAATAGCAACTACATACGATTTATTTTATGACTAAAAAAGATCATTTTTTCTCACTAAAAAATGAAAATCAAAGAAAGCGGAAATATTTGTTTAACCACAATTTTTAAAGTATCTTTCCAACCTAACTCTTTCTTATTTCTGGTTTCAGTTTGCATAAAATTCAATACCCATTTTTTCTTATTTTCTATTGCTGTAATAATTATTTATGGGCCATTTACAACAAGTTATTATACATCTTTAAGAAGTTTCTAAGATTTCTTGAAAACCGAAAAAGGCTTAGGCTAAGTTTTCGAAAAAATCACATAACTTTATTTTGGGGGTGGCATTGGTTTGAATTTTTTTTTTAATTTATGCTCAGGGAATTTTAAAGTTCCGAGTTTACTTTGTTTAGGGGAGGATCGGTTTATTTTCATCGAGGTAAGTATATTGACGTTAAAATTATTTATTGTTTGAATTGATAAATTTGGTAAAATTAAACTCTTTCAAGATTTGAAGTCTCATCCAAATTACACAAATTTTAGATTATTCGGAAATCTTGAGATGCGGTCTGGTGTGATGTACGTTTCAGGAAAACGTTTCCTTTATCGTGCCAACGTTTCGATCTTTATTGAGATCATCTTCAGGGTCTGGGATTTACATTGTTCAAAATTTAACAAACACATGTAGGATGTGGAATTACGAAAATTTAGACAATGAAAAAAAATATTTTTTATATTCAATCAATGTAGTTTGTTTGCAAGTGTTTGTTTTCTGCGTATGTGTACTATTCTTGCGAGTCATGTTGAGAGTGCCAGTGAGCTATTGCTGTTTTAATGACCAAACAAATTTTAGAATTAAAAAAAATTATTCACAAAATTTTCAGGTAACAAATAAAATTTTTAAAAAAGTAATAGATATAGCGATGTCGCTACAATATAAACAAATTAAATATATAGAAAGAACATTTGATATTCCTAAAAGTCAAATTAAGAAAACAATATATTCCATAAATTGCATGACTCGAATTAATGCGAAAACCTTGCCGTGTTTAGAAGAACACAGAGAAATTAAATAAAGCAAAAATAGACAGCTTGAACATGATTGTGCTTGTGGACGGTTTCATCATGAGTTCGCTGGAATTGCCTGGAACAGAAAAATTGGATGAATTTATGAAAACCACGTCCACTGGTAACAACGAAAAACTGTCCACCTTTCTGTGGCGTCCTCTTTCAGATTGGCCCACCTTTCAAAAAACTCTCCAATGTTATAATTTTTACAAGTTATATTTTAAATTTATCCAGTTCAAAATGATAAGATTTTCATTAATATCCGAAAAATGATCGATCAGGGATCAGAAAAAAATCAATGAATTATCATTCCTTTTCGCTGTATCTCTGAATCAATAATAATTGACGTTCTTCTTATAACCCATAAATTTACGAGATATTTTAAAATTAACAAATTTAATCTCTTAGAAATGTGTGGTGATTAGTGACCGTTAATCGATTCAGAATCATAAGATGCGGTCTGGTGTGATGTAGGTTTCAGAAAAACATTTATCGTGCCAACGTTTCGACCTCTATTGAGATCATCTTCAGGGCCTGGGACTTTCAAGCAATGTTTACATTTAACAAGTACATGTATGATGTGGAATAAAGTGAATTTACACAATGCAAAATATATTTTTTATATATAATCAAAATATTTCTGAAATATTTTATATGTTAAAAACTTCAAAAAAGTGGGTTAAGTTTCGCAAAGAGGTTTGAGCTAACTGGTATAAATCATTTCTCCGTGGTTTGATTTATTTTTCAGCCTATATTTCAAAATGGTTAAATTAAATCAAATCTGATCAGAATGTCGATAAGAAATCTGTGAGTGATGAACGAAATGAGCCGAAGGATATTTTATTCATGGGTGAACATATTTATGCGTACCGTGTTATTACTTAAAAAGCCCAACCACGAGTCAATAGGAGGCGATAACCCGAGGAAATTGCACAAATCCCGACGTTGAAAACAAAAATTTTTTTGTGAAATAATACCAATAAAATATCGGAATATGACCTTAGGGTTTTAACGGCTTTTGAAAAATCACGAGAACAGCCGTAAGAACTGGGTTAATCCGGCCGGCGGGGATTATCTCACGATCCATCTCTTGCATAAGCCGGTAATAATCATCCCGGCGGAGTTGTTCTTTTACATAACGTTTTCGAGCCGATCAACGGAAAACTAGCGCTGTACTCCTTTCCCCCCCGGCATCGCGGGCAGAGGCGTTCATCCCCGGGTAACGGGCCGCAGCCTGCCTGGACCGGGACCGGTTCTCCGTTTTTTGAGAATAACAGGGCCGAGCGGCAATAACCCGTCTTCACAAGGTAGCTTACTCGCAGATTCGACTTATTTACAATTAGTACGAAGAGGGTAAATAACCTCATTTTGAATAATTATTGAGATATCGTGAGATGCGGCTGGTGTGATGTAGGTATCAGAAAGACATTTTCTTTATCGTGCCAACGTTTCGATCTTTTATTGAGATCATCTTCAGGGCTCAAAGTGTTTGTCTTCTGTGTAATTGTGCCATTCTTGCGTGCCATGTTGGGTGTGGCCCAATGGGGTTCAAGTACACAGAAGACAAACACTTTGAGCCCTGAAGATGATCTCAATAAAAGATCGAAACGTTGGCACGACAAAGAAAATGTTTTTCTGATACCTACATCACACCAGACCGCATCTCACGATATATCAATAATTATCCGTTAACGGTCACTAATCTCTACACACTCATTTTGAATATTTCTGATAAAATCAATAAGCCAGTCTTTGAACGGATTTTGTTGATCTACCCGCAGCTGGTCGAACTCTATAAGTCTTATTTTCGTGGTTAAACGCTTTTGACCATAATGAGGTTTTTTAAATAAAAAATAACAAGGTTGAATATTTCCCAAGGGTTAAAAAAAAATGAAATAAATCCGTTTACGGCAATGTACAATTATGTATTTTTTTCACCTACTTTATTAGGTTAATACATGAGACAGAAAAAAAAGAAACAATTTGTACAAATTTCCTAGTACGAAAGAAAAACCCATTTTCTTTTGGTGTTGATTTACGTTCAGGTAAATCCATAATGGATTACATTTCCGTTTACCATTGCAGTATTTACCAATCTTAACTTTAAAAACGACTTAAAATTTGAAAAGATATTTGATCTATACAAGTTTGGTAGCTTTTTTTTTAATTTTCTGATTATTCTCACCAAGATTATCAATCATTTATGTTATTATCGTTAATATTGGTAAATTTAACCCATCCGGATAAACCTGTGCCATGCAAAGTTCGGTAATAATTAATTAAATAATTAATTTGATTTTTTATTTCCTGTAAATCAAGTATTAACTATTTTATTATATGTTATATATTTGGAATAAACCATTTTCCCAATCTCTGAAAATTAGAAGGTGGATTAAAACTCTAATGCAAGTTTTAGTAAAGTTGGGTAAAAATAATTGTCTAAAAATAAGACTTTTCTCTATTTTCTCTTTGTACATATGTATATCAATCGCAGTTTTGTATAAATTTTCGTAAAGGCAGCAGATTTTAATGTTTTTAAGGAAGCTTCTTGTATTTTAAGAATGGGGTTTTAATTAAATTTAATAAAACCGTTAGTTTTTAATTTTTATTGTTTATTCTTAACAAGATTGACAATTGTTTAAGTTGGCTAAGTATTTGTAAAGCTAAGTACTAGATGATAAAACTTGATGATATTGAGGTTTTTAAACAAAAAATAACAATAGAGTTAGTTAAGGTTTTTAATTGAGATGAAAAAATGTTAATGTCATGAGCGGGATTCGAACCCACGATCTTCGGCTTGATACGCCGCTGCTCTACCATTTGAGCTATCGTGACCGCTCATGAGCATTAGCTTTATGTCATCTCAACTAAAAACCTTATTTATTTGTAATGTATCATTGGTCAAGCGGACCACTAAATTAGAGAAAATAAAAAATAACAATGTTAAATGTTTGCTGTTGGTTTTCAAAAAAAAAGTAATGGAATTAATCTGTTACCCGCAATGTACAATTAGGTATTTTTTCACCAACTTTATTAGGTTAATGCGTGAGACAGAAAAAAAGAAACAATTGGTACAAATTTCCAAGTACGAAAGAAAAAAACAATTTCTGTTGGTTTTGGTTTATGTTCAAGTAAATCCATAATGGATTCTATTTCTGTGGCCATTGCAGTATTTACTTAAGTAAGTAAAAAACTTTAAAAAGCGATTAAAATTTGAAAAGATATTTGATCGACATAGGCGTTAAAAATGCTACAATTTTTTGATTTGTTGACTATTTTCACCAAGAATTTCAATTATTTACGTTTTTATGGGTCATATTTGCATAGTTAACCGGTTGAAAGAAAGTTATGTTACGAAATTACGAAATTCGGTAAAAATCAGCAAATTCCATTTTTAAATTTCTTCTAATAATGATTGACTATTTTCCTGAATTTGGTGTATTTGAAATAAACCGCTTTTGTGAAAGCGATTGTGTGTGACACCGCAATCTGTGAAAGTTAGAAGGTCGTTTTAACGGAGGTTTAAGCAAACTTCGGTAAAATTAATTAACTCCTTTATCTCCAGTTTCTCTTTGTATTTATGTACATCAATAGGAAAAGAACAATAGTAAAAAGAGAAGGGTTGAGGTAAAAAAACTATGAGGATCATAACTTACTAAAATGGAGAGAGGGAAAAATTAGTAATAACAATATTACAAATATGAAAAAATTTAAGAATTTTCCTTTTTTAAACAGTCGTATTAATTTTTATTTTTGCTTTTAGCTACAAACTCAAATAGCCTAGACTTTTTTTTAGAAAATGTTTTGGAAATTATTTCACATTTGGTTTTATTAGGGACTAAATTGAACTACTTAGCGCCCTCATAAAACAATTCAACTTATGAATAGGGATAAAAGAGGCGGTCACAAGACTTTCTACACCTCAATAGCCATGGCCAGCTTCAAGTTGTTAGCCTCCATAACTTGACAGAGTTTTGGTGTAGGATTTCTTGTCTTTTTTCTTGTCCTAGTTGCAAGAGTTAGACCTTCACAAAAACATAAAATATGTTCTGAGGTCTTCTCCTCGTCCTGGCAGCACCTGCACAGTTTTCTTCTGTCTGTACTCATATCCGGTCATTCATATTTGACCAGAACCCTGGTTCGCTTGCGGTTGCCTTCCAGTAATTCTTTTGTTAGTTTGCGGGCCCTTTTATGAATCTCTTCGAGTGCCTAGTCTGTGGAATTGTTCCATCAAGTTTTAGACTTATTGAGGACCATTTTTAAGATGTACTCTTTGTTGGCAGGATGCTAATGCATAGTAGGGTTGAGGTCTTATACAGCCCATCCTTTTTGGCCAGCATTCAAACCTTTTCGCTGCCTCTATGCCCCGAGAGCCCAAAGGCCTATGCCATTGTCAGGTCATTAGTGTCACTGACATCAAGACCTTCATGCAGTTCCAAACATTCTTTGCCTTCAACTCGTGTAAGGATAGGGCCTTTAGTGCTGCGTACCAGTCACAGAAGATTCTTGAGGTATTCCGAGAATTCCTAGGAGAAACTGAAGCATATTTACCTAGTTCGATCTTTGGGTTCAACATGCTGGTGCAACTCGCTATTTATAGGAAATCCCGTACGTACATAAACATGTGCAAATATTGAATTTTCTATTGGACTCTCTCGTAGGATATGTTGACATCACTGAAACCTTTTCCTTCTTCATTCAATGTGAAGGTCATGGTCACTTCCTAAGCATACTAGGACATAATGATTTTGCAAGAGGGAGTATGTAGAATGGAGATGTTACATTTTTTACGTAGAAAATCAATATATCTTAAATTCTGTTGTTTCCAGCTTAAAACATCTATTACATTGGAATTTATCATGACATTGGAAACAGTAGAAGTTAATTTATGTCAAATTTACTGTGTACGGATCTCAAAATTTTGTCATGAGTTACAAGCACGTTTATGAGCACAAAATAAAGATCGAGAATGTTTACTTTCTTTCGCAAAAGTTCTTTTCTACCAACGGGATGTTAAGTAACAAACCTATACAAGTAACAGGTCAGAGTTGACATATTGCGAAACGCCCGGAATGATTTTTCCCTTCTGTCGATCACCGATGATGACGAACACGGTTCTCGTTAACGTCAAAACTGTCACAGATTATTGTATAACGCCAACGGACCGACCATAATTCCGTTTTTCCCCTAGGAAAAAAATTGTTGGAATTTAAAAACCGCGGTGCTCGTGCCCTAACGAGCGAAAATATTTTTCTCTCCGCCGTTCTTTTCGAAACGCGATCCCATCGGATGCTGTCGGTGAAGAGAAAGTGATATAGATAACTGAATAGATGTTCACGGTTTTGATCTGGTTTCTGGACCAGCTGCTGCCTTCCTTTAGAAAGGAGAAGATCGTTCGTCCGAGAATATTCCCTATTTCTCTTTTCCTTTCCTATTCTCCAACCACTCATGACAGCTAACACAGCTAACAAATCAATCGAATCGACAACAAAACCGGCCCTGATTTTAATAATTAATAAAACCAATGGAATATAGAATAGAAGTGAACACAGAGATAATATAGTAACTTAATATTACATTCATTTAGATCAACAACCACCAATTTTATTTTTCTAAATCTGGTCGACCAACTGATTAGTAAACTCTAATGTTTTGGAATTCAAAGCCATCTCGTGGAATAGTTGATCAATGGCAGACGTCAATTATTTATCACTTTTTCTTTAAAAAGATTTTTGGCACTTATAGAGTTCCTCAATACTCACTCATAGCCAATTTTTTGTTTAAACTCTTTAAAACGACATTTTTATGTTGTTCACTTGTTAATTTCTTACTCTTTCCGATGATCCCAAAATCTTTAACTCCATTGAATCCATGGATAATTTGATTTATTTTTGATAAAATTCTCTAACCACTTTTATTTATGTAAATTTTATTTTTTACTAGGGCATTTCAACTATTAAGATCCGAACCCGGGACCTTTACCTCGAACGGTCTGTCAATTTATTTTTGTAATATTCACGTGTTGATTTTTAACTCCTTTCGGATGATCTCAAAATCTTCAAATCCATTGAATCCTTGGATAATTTGATTTATTTTTTAAAAAATTCTCTAACCACTTTTATTTATTTGTATTTTACCGTTTTTCGAGGATATTTCAATTATGAGGTTATATCTCTGCAAGATGTCGGGTGTGAATGCAAGACTGCTGGATTCGAACCTGGGAGCTTTTCCTTCAGCGCCTAAACCGTTACAGCCGCCGACGGCCCCCCAACAAACCTTGAACCCTTGTGACAAAATTCTTTTAATGCTTCTTATTGTAAAGAATGTAAACTTGCCAAATTCTCCCACTTTGATTTATTACTATGAATTCTTTGGATTTAGCATTGATATGGGTGATCCTGTAAAAACTTACCTTTATATATCTTATGGGACGCAAACAAGAGACAATTAGTTTTTTATTTTTCCAGAGCACTATCGAGTCCTATGGTGTACACTATAGCCAATAAGTTCACCTTGGCTGAAATACCAAATACAGAGAAATACTGTGGACCAGGAAGATCAAACTGTTGAACACTATTCAATAACCAAAGTAAAATACATCAAAGTTTATGTTTCAACTTTATTGTTTACTTTTTTTATATTTTACATTTTGTACTGTATCCAATAAAGTTCAGGTGACAATAGATATCATTGCTGCTGGATTCGGATTTGAGGTTTTCAAAGTATTACGGCACCCGGGCATTCTACAAACACAAATCCTCCTATTTTTAACCTCATCTTAAAACCTATCTGTCCCAAAAATACTTCCAAGTGTCGAATGGAACATCTTTCTCCCCTAACGGTTATAAATTCACTAACATATACCTCACATATACAGACCATACTGCCGTTCTATGAGCTAAACTGGACTGATTAGTATGGTTTAGAAACGTCCAGTGCCATCTCTCCTGGACAAATGTTTCCAGAAATGGAGAATCAGACTCAAATAAACCAATAACCTTCACCTTCTGCTGCATCACCTCTCCTCCAATCTACCATCCTACTACACTGTTCCGCTCCCAGTAACCAACGTCATCCGCTATTTGGGACTATATACCCTCCAAAGACTTGACTACAAATTACACCACGCGATGAATTGGTGACACTACTATACACCAGTTCACATTACTACAACATACACACATTTAACTAACAACCATTCTGGTTGAACGAAACTGTAGGGTTAGGCAAAGCATTCCAATATATAAACACGAAAATTCTTTGAACCATAAGCCAAGCTCTCTACTGTCTTACTTTGTTCCAACCTTGAATAAGTTTGGCATTCGTTCCCGGACTCATAATCACAGGATGACAAGAGGATCTTTAACGACCGTACCTAGGTTATATAGTGCCCTTACCGGACATCCCGACTCTCAAAATGGCAGCTGACGCATCTCTGCCTGAGCGTTGATGTAGAGGCTTCGCACACCAAAGGGCTGTTAACACCTAGTTCCCACCTCGTCCGAATGGTTAACGTCGAATGCAACTAGCGAGTCGAAATACATCGGCCCGCTCGCCCGCATACTCCCTAGAAAGAGAAGGCGAACTCTATCTCTCTGAGTGTAGAAACGTCCGGGAACGCCCCGACAGCGGTTTCTTATTTAAGTGAAATTGCTACCCACCCCCTAGGTGAGCACTGCCTACGGTCATAAGGTCTCATATCGCGCTTAGCTTACATCATGCGCATTCGAGGGACGCCATAGGTCAAGCTTAGGTGGTCCGATCCTTCGCTTCCCCAAGGGTATGAATAAGTTTGGCAATCATCATCCATGAAGACAGGTCAACCAGAGATCATATTTTATCAAGACGACACAAAATTTAAAAAAAAATGTATTTTATGGCCCACCAACTATGAACTTACTGTACAAACGTCCGTATTATACAAGTCAGCCCTCATCATCAACGTGGACGTCCTGACTGTTGATCTGTTATATGATGTTTTTCACTTTTGTAATAATATATATTTTATTTGATGTTTTAATTAGCATAATTCGTTTCTTTTCCTGAATTAATAATTAATTTATTCTGCCTGGGTAATATGGGTGAATAAAATTATTTCAAACCCTCCAAGTACGTCTGGTTCTTCGGCATTTTACGTACATCTCCTGTTAGTTTATGGACCGCTACCATTTACATAGAGAAATAAAAGTCTAATAAAAAAAACCTAAAATTGAAAGTGTACGTTTGATTTACTGTTAACAGAGAAGATGGAGTGATTTAAACTAACGGTCAATATTGACATTGCATCACCCCAGGTAAATATTGATCTGAAGAATTTTACGGTAGAAACTTGGAAGCCGCGTAAAGTCAAACGAGCCGATAAGTAGTGAAAGCGAAATAATTAGTCAAACAGTGTTTGCCAGAAATTACTCAGGACGAACAAATAAAACAACACAATCATCTAACTAATAGAAATTTCCAAGGTTGCTAAATCAAATTGTAAACGTACTCATTCACAAACCGTTTCACATTTGTCAAAACCGAAAGGACTTGTTTAAAATACGACAGCCTTTTAGAAATAATTTTAAAATAGTTAGGTTGTAGGAAACAAGATTAATTTGAACACAACTGTCAGCAGTCATCTGCAAGCGGACCACGCAACTCTGCTTCGAAATTTACGTGATACATGTACAAACTAACCCTGAAAGTACCGTTACGAAATAATGAAGTCTCTCTGGTACAAAACAGAACAAAGTAATAAACTGTCAGCACGTGCTTGCGTTCATATTTGCTTTTCTTATGGTGTTTAACCAAGCTCTTTGACCTTTCTTATATCTGGCGAGGATTTACTAATGCTATTCTTTCCTAATGATATATCAACCAAAGAAGCCAATATATACAAGAATCATTTAGAGGTAACTGGAAAGCAAGCAATGGGTGTAGGTTAAAACAAAAATTAATTGAAAAAAAAAAAAAAAAAAAAAAAAAAACTTCAAATGTGTGGTTGAGATGGGGCGTCCGATTGGATCGATACGATAGCTCAAGACGACCGAAGTATGGAGCCGAAGGTCGTGAGTTCGAATCCCGCTCGTTACACCAACTTTTTTATTTCAGTCGAGACCTTACATAAAAAAATTAATTAATTGATAATTATTTAAGCCATTTATTCAAATATTGCAGCCAAGTAATATTCCTTTTCAGGTTATGAATTTCGAGGTAACCTTATTTTACCTTGCAGTTTCGAACACCGAAGTCTTGTAAATGGCCAGGCAGCTGAATCTTGAATGCATATCCAAAAAGAAAAAATCAAATGATTGGAATAGTTCACATAACTATAATTATTCAAATATCGTCAGATGCGGCCTGGTGTGATGTAGGTTTCAGAAAAAACATTTTCTTTATTGTGCCAATTTTTCGACCTTTATTGAGATCCTCTTCAGGCTCAAAGTCTTTGTCTTCTGTGTACTTGAACCCCATTGGGCCACACCCAACATGACACGCAAGAATGGCACAAGTACACAGAAGACAAAGACTTTGAGCCTGAAGAGGATCTCAATAAAGGTCGAAACATTGGCACAATAAAGAAAATGTTTTTCTGAAACCTACATCGCACCAGACCGGATCTCACGATATCTCAATAATTATCGATTGACGGTCACTAATCTCTACACTTAATTAATAATTTTTCTCATTCAGGGAGACTTTTATTACCGAGGGAAAACCTCGGTACGACGAGCATTAATTAATTCCCTAGATTTTATGAAATACATAATTTTATTTGGGAACAATCCTCAAATTGCTGGTGCGTAAGGGTTGTGTCGAAATTTACCACAACAAGGGAACAAAAAGTTGAAAAAGAATCAGTAATTCCAGAGGCGAAAATAAAAAATCAAATGATTGGAATAGTTCACATAACTATAATTATTCAGATATCGTGAGGTGCGTTCTGGTGCGACGTAGGTTTCAGAAAAACATTTTCTTTAATGTGCCAACGTTTCGATCTTTATTGCGATCATCTTCAGGGCTCAAAGTGTTTGTCTTCTGTGTACTTGTGCCATTCTTGCGTGTCGTGTTGAGAGTGCCCTGTCAAGCTTAGCGATTTATTCTGGGTCATGCGTTTCACAAGAATGTATTTATGAGCATGAATGCAGTGCAAGAGTATAAAATTAGACTAATCAGTGTATGTGTAGTTGATTTTAAGTGTAAGGCGTGATGGAGGAATATTACTTGCTAAAACTATTTGTTGAATGGTATATAAATGAAAAAAAATGTGTAGAGATTAGTGACCGTTAATCGACAAATATTCAGAAATCGTGAGTTGCGCTCTGGTTTGATGTAGGTTTCAGAAAAACACATTCTTTATCGTTCAGACGTTTCGACCTTTATTGAGATCATCTTCAGAGCCTGGGATTTACAAACATTGTTTACATTTAAAAACGTATCCCAAATGTAAACAATGTTTGTAAATACCGCATCTCACGACATCTGAATAATTATCGATAAACGGTCACTAATCTATACACATCACATAACTATATTTAAATAAAACCAACCGAGAGAAATAGGAGCTTGGAAATTAATCAAACTTTCAACTCCAATTCTCGTTGTTTCCATGGATTTGGATATGTTAAAAGCTATCCAGTTGCCAAGGGTATACTAAATTTCCATTCATTGTCATAACTCTTTACTACTTTTGATTATATTTAAAAATGAAACTTTTATGTGATCAATATTTTTATATATATTTAAAATAACTAATATTAGGGAGGGTCACTAAAACTCGTTTCTCTGTCATTTGCGTTTGGCGGTTGCTGCAAGTTAAACTGATTTTCTCGACCCTGATCATTAGTTCGCTCTGTTTCTTGATTTTTTTACTTATTAAGGAGATTAGGTATGAAGGCACATAAGAGGAATGCGCGTGAAGCGACTGCATAAGTTCGGTTTCACCAAAATGTTCTCATAATTATGATAACGTAGGGTGTGCAAGACTAAAAGCGGCTTTGCTCTCCGAAGGGTTCGGATTGCTTATCGTAGCGGTGGTCGATTGCCCATTTGGAACGCCGCGCTTTCCACTATTCCACTTTCCAAAAGTGGAGGTTGCGTAATAAAATTGTCGGAAAGAGAAACATTACCCGGAGATGACACGGTCGGCCGGATCCCTTCGCCCTTGAACATCCAACGGTTCAAGAATCGAGCACTTCACTGTTTATCCTCACCGGTTTACTAATCATATGCCATCTTCGATTCTAGGACATAAGACAACACAAGACAAGTCGAACCTAGTCGATCATTTCAAAAATGTTTATCCACCCCTAATAAAAACGAACATTTACGTTTAAAACCAAGCACGTTCATAATTTATCAACCCCTAATTATAAAGTTATATTTCCTCTAATACATCCCCAGTCTGCAAACTGCCGTTAACGCTTTATTAAACGCTTTTAAGCTGTTCAATTATTCAGCAACTTGTGAGGAATGTTTACCGAGAGCGTGGCCAAAAATCATTGATGTCTGAAAGTGAAAATACATCCAATGTTTATAGAAGATGTTTATGAAGGATCGAAAAAACAAACCAGCTTCTTTCATCGATTTAATACCAAAAAACTGCTCTCAGTTATTTCGACGTTACAATCTTGTTCAATACAGATATTAAATTTAATAAACAATGAAGAAATTTTCTATGAAAAAATCTGACTCTAAATCAGTTTCCTATTCTCCCAGAAACAATTCAATCTCTATTCGTCGACGCATGTAAAAACCTACGAAATTATTTTTATGATGTCGAGATGGGGTGTTGATGTCCGAGTGGATCGAGGTCACGATAGTTCAGGTGGTTGAGTAGCCGAAGGTCGTGGGTTCGAATCCCTCGCGTCCCGTTAACTTTTTTTCATATCAACTGAAAACCGTAATTAATTGTCGTATATTATTTGGTCGAGCGGGCCACGACAACAGTGAATAATTATTTTTAGTGTCATGATATAAGATCTGAAAAGTGGATCACGAGCCAATATAACTTCACACTATTAAACAACTTTAACGGAAATACAACCCCTTATGGAACACGTAGGTTAATTTGCACTTCATCAAGACTTTAGGGGGGCACGCACCCGATGCACTATCCTATGCTGCCCGTCGCCTTGGGACGTTTTGGTAGGGTGTGAACATCGACATCAAGTCCAAGCCAGGTGCTGTCGCTTGTACCACAATAATCAGTATCACAATCACATCGCCTCTTTTCTTCTTATTTCGGATGGATACAAAAATAAATTAAAATAAAGAAAAAGACGATTTGGTGATTTGTTGACCGTGTAAAGAAAAAAGGAATCTCTCACTAAAGGGTCGTAGCGAGGTCGCAATGCCGGAACCGACCTACGGTACAGGATGTGAAGGAGTCTATAGGAAATTTGGGAAATGTGAAACGAAAATTTAAGAGGAATATGAAAGGTGCTCACAGGAGGGTTTTCAAAAAGAGGAGAGGTGAGCCGAAAGTCATTCACATTCGTACTGGAAGACATGGAAATCAAAACTGCTGTGAAAAAAGACAGGACAGGGCTCAAAGAGAAAAGGCCTCTACTTTGCTCTGGTCAAAACACTTCGTAGTTCAATATTTTGGGCAAAACCTTGGATTAAATTGTTAAGTAAATTTTATTTTAAAAAACCATGTAATAGATTATTAGATGATTTTAATTTTGCTAAATAAAGTTATTCTGCTGTTTCCATCAATTTTCTGCCTAACCATCACAGTTAAATAATTCTTATAAAAACTAAGAAATATTTGATCTCGTTTAATTCGGTTTATATTAAAATAGGCATGTTGTAATTAAAATAAAGGCAAAATTTCACATTCACAGTTCGACTACAAAAAATATGACTGCTCGGTTCTGATCAAAAGTCATATGTAGAGCAAACTATAGAAGGCCAGGAGCTACGCATTGCCTAGAAATACCGAAAAAATTGGCAAATGGTCATTCCCGTTACCACGTATGGAACGCTAGTACGATGGCCAAATACAGTAACACAAAAAAAAATTCACTACAAAGACTAGCGTATCTTAATACAGCAGGGGCGACGCATACAAAAAAATATTATCTAAGGAAACATTACAAAATTCTGGATAGAATTAAAATTTACGAACACTCTGGGATCCGGAATGTTCGTAAGTTAAAAAGTGGTCGATACTTCTAAGACTTGAAAATCTGACAAAATTATAGCAAAAGTGTCAAACTACAACCAAGCAAAACTGCAACGTTCCTGATTCCATCTATCTTCCAAACTAAGATCCATGCAGTCCAACTCTGTTCATTAGAGTTGATAAAAGCACAATAAATTAGCAGGGATCCGGATATTTTGGGCAGTTAAGCTGTTATAAAAGTACTAAATATTTATGCTTTTAACCCCAAACTTGTGGCGCAAATACCTACATTTGCCTAGTTATCGTGGTCCACTTTACCAATTAATATCATTCAATTAATTAAGGATTTTAGTTAGATAAGGTTAGGTTAGGGTTAGGTGGCAAAGGTACTAGGAGGTGGGGTTTGTGTGCCCCAGGCACTGCAGCCTTCTGGCTTATTGTACCTTCCTAGTTCCTTAGTTTAGTCAATAGACTCGATCCTTTTACTTAGGATTATCAAGTCATTGACTGTTATTGCTTCAATGTGGTTCTCTGAGTCATTTCTGTGCGTCAGATTGAATCTCCATTGAGCCGTTGCTCCGCATTCGAGGATGATATGAGTGGCTGTTTCCTCCTCCTCATTACATAGACTGCAAATTGGATCACTATTATATATGCCCATGTTTTGTAGATGTTTTCTCAGGTGCCAGTGGCCGGTTAGTAGCCCTACCACTCTCCTGAGATTTGCTCTCTCCAGTTGTAGCAGTGTTTTTGCCAGTTTTGGTGAGGGTTGTTTTATCATGAGTTTACTGTGTCTAGCACTGCTAGAGTTTATCCATTTTTCTCTTTGTTTTATTTGGATCCATTCTGCGATGGAGGATTCTACGTTTGTTTTGGATATCCCAAGGATAGGCTCGGGGCCTATGTATGGTTTTGCGGATCCTCCTCTGGCCAGTCTGTCTGCTTCTTCGTTACCCAAAATTCCCCAGTGCCCTGGCACCCAGGATATCATTACCTTGTTGTGTTTTCCCAGGTTTTGGAGATTTTGGATGCATTCACTGACTAATTTTGATGTGATTCTTGTACATGTTAGTGCTTTGGTAGCTGCTTGGCTGTCTGATCTTATGAGGATTTTTTTGTCAGTGTAACCTCTTTTAAGATTTTCCAGGGCACAAGCATTGATATCATGTATTTCTGCTTGAAAGACCGAGGTGTACTTCCCTAGTGAGTTTGATTGCTCATATTTTGGGCTTGTACAGAAAATTTCTGATCCGGTTCCTTCAGTTGTTTTGGAGCCATCCGTATACGATATCATTGTGTCCGATGTTCTCCTGTGTTCTTCCTCTCCTATGTAGTCTGTTGAGATTTTGTAGGAGGTTGTGAAGATTGTTTCCGGGACCATGTAGTCAGTCCCCATCTCTAATAATGGGTGTCTGATTTTGTTTATTATGGTTGTGTGCCCGAATTGTTTGGTTCCTTTCCAATTTAATTGTTTTTGGAGCCTGAATGAGCTTTTCCTAGCCTCTCCCTGTATGAATGTTTCTAGTGGAGGTAGGTTTAGCAGGGTATCTAAAGCATTTGTAGGGGTTGTTTTCATTGCCCCTGTGATACATAGGTTTGCTAGTCTTTGTAAGCTGCCTAGTGTACGGGTAGCTACTTTTTGTTGAGCTTTGTTCCACCAGATTAATGAGCCATAGGTTATTCTGGGTCTTATTACAGCCGTATATGTATAGCCAGTAGGCCATTTTCGGTTTCAGTCCCCAGGATTTGCCTAAGGCTCTTCTTGTGGTTATTAGCGATATTTTGGTTTTTGCTATTGTATGTTGCAGGTGAAGGTTCCAGGTTAGTTTCTTATCAAAGATTATTCCTAGGTATTTCACCTCATTTTTTAAGGGTAACAGTTAGATAAAAAAGCCAGTGTCACGAACGGGATCCGAACTTACGACCTTCGGTTTGATACGCCGCTACTCTGCCTCTTGAACGTGTGAAATGAAGTCACGATATCTCAAGCGATAGTGTAGCGGCTTATCAAGCCAAAGGTCGTAAGTTCGAATCCCGTTCGTGACACTGGCTTTTTTTATCTCAACTAAAAACCTCAATTAATTGAGTAATTTAAACCTGGCCAAAGAAGGGGCAGCCGCATTATCCAGGGGGGCCAAAACAATAATTAGGCTGGAGAGAATATGTCAAAAATCAAACTGTACAAATAATTATAAAAGAAAACTCTCAAAGAGGTAGAAAATTCTAAACATTGTTAGTGAGTTGAAATACGTTTCTTGTTTTTTTGTTTGAACAGGCTAATTTTTAAAATTCCATGTGAAATTTTAATTATAGGATATTTTAATAATCAATTTGAATTAGCACGAAAATAAACGTGCAAAGTTTTTAGATGTTTTAAAACCTTATTCATTGACAAATGATGAGAAAATGGACATCACAAATCATACATAATTTGAAAGAGGGAGTTAAAAGCAAAATGATGTTGAGTTATTTAATTTTCACCAAAGGGAAATTTAAAGAAGAACGTTTTTTTTTATCAAATGGAATTTTTGACATCATTCAATTCACTTTTAATGGTTTGTAATTGAAGTGTTAATGCGTATTCCTGGAACATTTGCCTTAACAATTTGATAATGTGATAATAAACTATTAATGAAGAATCGTTATTCCTAAATTATGAAATTTTAATTGAATTTTTCAAATCCTTTGCGAAAGTAAAACACAAACGATAATGCTTAATTGGGATTGTCAATTAAAATGAGCCTTTGTTAGGAAGCCCAGATGTATTTTCTTAATAATTACCACGATGGCTTAATATTAGCATGAAATAATTCAATATAAAAAAAACGTACGTGCAACCTTCAAATAATCAAATATTCGTTGTAGACTTTTTTTATTCAATTCCCGCCCATGAAATGAGTTTGAAGCATTGGCGTTCATTCGAATGAAGCCCGCGGCCGTCAAAGTGCTGGACTTTTAACTGTCGTATTGTTGAAACTTAATAAACCGTCCTTCACTTTTAAATTGGTTTTTAATCTTAAAATCCTTTATTTTCTCAAGATTTATTTTTCTCGTTGTTTTAGAGTACGAATGGGCCACAGGCGCAGCCTCCGCCAGCCCTGCCCCCGAAGGATTACAACATCACCGTAAGTATGGCTTTTTTATTACTGTCGTAAGATAATCTTTTTGTGACATTATGGCCGAGAGATAACCCTCGAAAAACTGTAATGGACACGGTAGTTAAAACAACACTCAGACTAATCACGGAATAATAAAGCATTAGTAAAAGTAGCAATCTTTTTTTCTTTTTTTTTAATTATAATTTATTTTTATTACAATCTGTAATTTTTATTTACACTGTGTAATTTGCGGATCGTGAATTTATGTACAAATATTTACAATGAGGGGAGAAAATAATCGGTATTATCCTCCCTCTTCTCTTTATTTATGTTTTTGTGGGTTTACTCAGAAAGGAGGTCGCGGGGCCATTTCCTCTTCAGGCGCCTTATGTGCTTGTAGGGATGGCTTTTGTCGGACAGGGCTTGGGCGAGGCTATTTGGATGGTGCGAAAGTTTTTTGTGGAAATAAGTAAATTTTTTTGGGAATAAGTTTTGGGATATAAGGAATTTGGAGGTCTTTGTGGAGGGTAGCGTTTGAGACGTAATAGGGAGCATTTATAATGGATCTGAGGACTTTTGATTGAAAGGATTGGAGGCGTTGGATATTGGAAGGCTTAGCGGTTCTCCACAGTTCTATTCCGTACGTCCAAATCGGTTCTAGAAGTGTTTTGTAGAGTGTAAGTTTGTTTTTTGTCGATAGTTTAGTCTGTCGTCCTATAAGTCTGTGCAGTAGGCCATACCGTCTGTTTAGGTTTTGTCGTGTCAGTCGTGTATGTTGATTCCATGTTAGTCGTGAGTCTAGGTGAAACCCAAGGTAGCGAACACAGTCAGATTTGGGGATAGGAACACTGTTGTTGTACCAATCTTAAGAATAAAAAATAATCCTATTAAGTGTTAAATTAACATTTGGATATAGTTGTAATATTGTATAGTTGTTGTATTGTAATATCAAGATTCAGTTTTTGGAATAATATCATTAATAATTAATTATCGTAAAAATTGATCAAATTCGTCCATATATCTTGAAATTTGACAAAATCGAGATTCTACAGTCTACAGTATTCTACTCTGGCTGAGAAGTAGCTGAGGAGTTCATAAAATCTTTTTAGACCAAAATGAAAAAAAAAAAAAAAAATCAAAAAGCTCTGATCAATCCAAGAAAGATTTTTTTTATCCTACCTCGCCCAATCGGCCGAGATTCTCAGGAGCTCTTCAAGGCCATCCCAACCAAACGTGACTCATCATGAAAAAAGAACAATCAAGTTCAATAAAGTTATTTTTCATTTCTTATACCAAATGGGCTGATGAGCTCGTAAAATCTGTTCGACCAAATTTGAAAGAATAAATATTCCAAAAAAGCTCTAAGCCATCCAACAAAGATATTAACTTGCCAAATTGGCCGAGGTACTTAGGAGCTCTTCAAAGCCATCCCAACCAAACGTGACTCATCATAAAAAAAAGCACAGTTAAGTTCAATAAAGAGTTCTTTGTATTCACTTATACCAAACGGCTGGAGAAGAGGTGAGGAGCTCGAAAAATCTTTTTCGACCTATTTGAAAGAAAAAATATTTTTAATAAAACTCTGAGAAATCCAAGAAAGATTTTTTATCCTACCTCGCCCAATCGGCCGAGATCCTCAGGAGCTCTTCAAGGCCATCCCAACCAAACGCGATTCACCATAAAAAAGTTGAGTTTAGTAACGAGTTTTTTGTATTCTTTTATTGCAAATTGGGCAGAGGGGAGGTAAGGATTCGAAAAATCTTTTTCGACCCAATTTTAAAGAAAAAATATTTTTAAAAAAGTCTGAGAAATCCAAGAAGGATTTCTTTATCCTGCCTTGCCAAATTGGCCGAGGTACTCAGGAGCTCTTCAACGCCATCCCAGCCAAACGTGTCTTATCATAAAAAAGAACAGTTAAGTTCAATAAAAAGTTCATTATATTTTCTTATAGCACATGGGCTGGGGAGGAGGTGAGGAGCTCGAAAAATCCTTTTCGACCAAATTTAAAAGAAAAAATATTTGAAAAAGCTCTGAGCAATCCAAGAAAGATTTTTTATCCTAACTTGTCAAATCGGCCGATGGACTCAGGAGCTCTTCAAGGCCATCCCAACCAAACGAGCCCCAACTTATACAAAAACAAAAAAAAAATTCAAGTTGTTCCCTTATACAAAATGTTTTAACTCCTCTGCGCCATCAGAATTTTTACCTGGATGATATTCCATTGCTAATTTATGATATGCTTTTCTTATCACGTTCTGAGTAGCGTTTCTCTCTATCCCTGCTTCATAATAACCAACAAGCATAAACCACCCACGTACTTCATACACCTGTTTTATTATACTTTTTAGTGGTGTTTGAGGAGAAGTTCAGGAACTCTTAAATCTTTTTCGACCAAATTTGAAAGAAAAGATTCTAACAAAAAGCTCTGAGAAATCCAAGAAATATTTTTTTTAACCAACCTTGCCAACTTGGCCGAGCTACTCAGGAGCCCTTCAAGCTCAAGCCATCCCAACCAAACATGTCTCAACCTATAAAAAAGAAAGCAACGTTAAGTTCAATAAAGAGTACTTTTTATTCTCTTATACAAAATGGGCTGAACATGAAGCTTACAGGAGCCAGCCAAACGCATTCAAAATAATAAAAACGAAAGCTCACTTAAATTTCAGGTCTTTTTATTCATTGGTCGTTATTATTCGGTTATTATATTATTCAGTTTATTATATTATCGGGCTTTTTATACTGTCTTGCCAAATTGGTAGAAGAGGAGCTTAAAGGAACTCGTAATATCTTTCTAGACCAAACTTGAAAGAAAGAATGTAAAAAAAATCTCTTTGAATTTTACGAAAGAGTTTTTTTTTTATCGTTCTTCGCTAAGCTCAGAGGGAGCTCTTAAAAGTCTTCCCAACCAAACATAAAACAAATAACCAAAAAGATTTAGTATAATTTTCAATGATTTATTTTTAACTACTCTTGATCAAATTGTTTCTGGAAGAGCTACAAACAAACTTAAAATTATTATCCCATTATGGAACAAACATTAAAATAAATAATTTTTAAAATCTTATGAAATGAATAATTCAATGAAATAATCTTGCGAAAAATATTTTTAACCTATTCCAGGCAATATATTTTGTCGGTTAAATTAAGGATTCCAGCAGCAAAAGGACCAACGACGATAATATTCCGGCAGGTCTATTTTCTGGTCTGGACCCGAGTTTTGTTGAATAAGATATTACTTTTCCCTTGAGTACGACGAGAATCTGTTAAATGATACAACGTAAATTATCCTTCATTAAAGCTTTTAACTGATCGTCGACGGTCCTTTTAAAACATTTTTCCCTCTAAAAAAGGAAATATTTCCCTTTTTACAAGTTTTAATCTTGACATCTCGCCAAATAACAAGCGTATATTTTCCTTTGATGTTGTTTTCTATGTTCTGAATTTAAAATTATGTTGTTTTTTTTTAGATAGCAATTTTTAATCTGATTCACGTATTTTATGGCTTTTTGTAAAAAAGAAAAAGATTTGGGATGAAAACAACCGTAAAAATTAATTTGCGTACTACAATATCGTTATATTTTGATTTATTACGAACTTACTTTTCTTAAAACTATGTGCTCAAAGGTTTTATTTTTACTTATATATATATTTTTTTTTTCAAAAACGATACAAATCCAACTGGACCATCGAGCCGAAACAGTTTTGAATATCGTGACAGAAGGATGGGTAGGAATAAAAGTATAAAGAAAAAAAAAGCACGAAAGAAAGTTGGAATCCTCCAATTAAGCCCCGTTGATAAATTAATTTACAACTTGTCAAATTCGATTCTCTTCAGATCCCGTTGGCTAAGAAAACTTCCTACTCTTTAAATAAGCAAGAACAATTCCTTCTGAGCATTTATAATTAAGTGTATGTATATGTATATGTATATGTATATGTATATGTGTATATGTATGTGTATGTGTATGTATATGTGTATGTGTATATGTATGTGTATGGGTATGTGTATGTGTATGTGTATATGTATGTGTATGGGTATGTGTATGTATATGTGTATGTGTGTAGGTATATGTATGTGTGTAGATATATGTATATGTATATGTATATGTATATGTATATGTATGTGTATGTGTATGTGTATGTGTATGTGTATGTGTATGTGTATGTGTATGTGTATGTGTATGTGTATGTGTGTGTGTATGTGTATGTATATGTATATGTATATGTATGTGTATGTATATGTATATGTGTATGTATATGTATATGTGTATGTATATATACATGTATATGTGTATGTATATGTATATGTATATGTATATGTATGTGTGTATGTATATGTATATGTATATGTGTATGTATATATACATGTATATGTGTATGTATATGTATAT
>CM077114.1:3971988-3996267 GCA_039619505.1 Cimex hemipterus | reverse complement strand
AAAACATCCATTGATGTTCAAAAGAGGCTTTATTGTGAGTTGGTTCGCGAAAAAATGGTTTACAGTACAATTTGCAAAGTGTATTCTATATACCACGAATCAATTATTGACCACGATATTAAAACGGTACTGGGTCAATTGAATAATGTAAACATCCAATTGATATTCAAAAGAATCCTTTTTGTGAACTGATTCGCTTGAAAAGTAGTTCACAATAGAATTTGTAAAATGTATTCTATATACCACGAGTCAATTATTGACTGCGATATTAAAACGGTTCTGGGTCAATGAATTAATAAAAACATCCATTGATGTTCAAAAGAGACTTTATTGCGAGTTGGTTCGCGAAAAAAAATGGTTTACAGTACAATTTGTAAAATATATTCTATACACCACGAGTCAATTATTGACTGCGATATCAAAACGCTTTTGGATCATTTTCGTCAATGAATTAATGAAAACATCTAGTTGATATTTAAAAAATTTGACTGTGAGTTGGTTATTTGAAAATTTGTTTACAATAGAATTTATAAAATGTATTCTACATAACACAGGTCAATTATTGAGTGCGATATCAAAACGCTCCAGGGTCAATTAAATAATGAAAACATCCAATTGATATTCAAAAGAATCCTTTTTGTGAGTTGGTTCGCTTGAAAAATAGTTTACAATAGAATTTGTAAAATGTACTCCACATACCACAGGTCAATTAATGACTGCGATATTAAAATGCTTCTGGGTCAATTAAATAATGAAAACATTCAGTTGATATTCAAAACAAACCTTATTGTGAGTCGGGTTATTTGAAAATTTGTTTAGAATAGAATTTATAAAATGTGTTCTATATACCACAGATCAATTATTGACTGCGATATTAAAACGATTTTGTGAGAATTTCGTCAACGAATTTATGAGATCGTCTAGTTAATAATCATAAGAAACCTTACTGTGAGTTGATTATTTAAAAATTTGTTTAGAATAGAATTTATAAAATGTGTTCTATATGCCACAGGTCAATTATTGACTGTGATATTAAAATTCTTCTGGGACCAATAAATAACGAAAACATCCAATTTATATTCACAAGGATCCTTTTTGGAATTGGTTCGCTTACAATAGAATTTATAAAATGTATCCTATACGCCGCAGGTCAATTATTGACTGCGATATTACAACACTTCTGGGTCAATGAAGTAATGAAACCATCCAGTTGATATTCAAACTAAGTATTAATAAAGAAACCTCATACATTAGTTTGGGTGAAAATGTAAATAGATTTGACAAAAATTTTCTTACGTACAATTATTTATCAATTATTGACTACGATATTCATTCGTTTTAGTTCAATCCGCGATTTATTGTGCATTTTTGTTTAAATTATTTCACGACCGCATTGCGGGACTTGGTCCTGTCAATGCGCGCATTCTTTTAACAAAGAAGACCTCTGTCGCGAAGAGGGTTGTCGGACGAGTCGATCAATCTAGTTTTCGGCAGCTTTTCATACGAAATTGATGATAAGCCTTGGATTCATCACTTTTTATCTAGTCGAAAGGTGTCAACAATCCTTTTCGTCACAGTGCTTCTTTTTCCAAGAGAATAAATTAATATCTCTAGTAAAGGAATTAACATCTGGATGTTATTCTCAAAGAGTCTGCCGGTAAAAAATGGCGGTTTTGTTTTGTTTTCTTCGAGGCTAACCGCTTGGTCATTTCGATTTATCCATTTCTAAAACAATTAGAGGTTAAAGGCTAACAACTAACCCCGACATTTACCTGCGTAATCATTTATCCTTATTGAAATGCAAAGGCAGCCAAGGCTAATAAATTCAGCAGAACCGACCAGGGAATCATCCATTTTCAATGATTTACAGCTACAAAGGAAATGACGATCTGTGAAAAATGGCATCTTTGGTTCAGTTAAAAACATGCAATGTATCAACAAACGGTATATAATCTCATCATTAGGCAAAACAATTTTCGAATAATTAATCTTTAATTAAGGTTTATAATGCGTTGATGTGATTGGTTGAAGCGCCGAACACGTCGGCAATTGAGAGAACCACGACAGCCTCTCGTAGATGTTTCCTGAAGACGGAAGTTATTCTTAAGTTGTTAGTTGTTCTTATTATTAGTTCTCGTTTTGGTCGAGATAAAAGAGTCAATTGGAAAAATTAAAAGAGATAAAAAAAATAATCGGAATAATTAAATTTTACTCGACGAAGAGCGACCATGATGACTACAGGAAACTTTATGTTGGGTTATAGTTTCCCGAGTAGATTCCTGGCCCGAGGTTTTAGGAGGATTTTCAACCTTTAACTATGTCAGCAAATTCAATTAATTAACGTTTCGGTCGACATAATAAAGTCAATGTGACAAGCGGGATTCGAACCCACGACCTTCGCGGTGAAATACGCCGCAGCTCTACCACTTTGAGCTATCGTGACTTCGATCCACTCGGGCACATACTTGCAATCTCAACTCCCAAATTTTGAATTTTGATGCTTATTTTTTTCGGATCGAGGTCGATCTAACTTAAAAAAAGTCATTTTCAATTTTGGTCAGTTTTTTGCGTTTTTCTCGAAAACTACTTGGTTTACGAGCTTATTTTTCTAAACTCAGCAGGTCGATTTAGATCAAAAAAGTCATTAACATTTTTTTAAGTTTTTTGCGTTTTTCTAAAAAACTATTTGGTTTACGAACTTAATTATTTTTTCCAATCGAAAAAGACAATACATATTTTTTGGATATTTTCGGTTTTTTTCTCAAAAACTACGAGATTTAGGAGCTTATTTTTTCCGATCGAGGTCGATCTAATTTTAAAAAAATCTAATTAAAAAAAAATTTTTTTTTTCAGTTGTTTTGCGTTTTTCTCGAAAACTACTTGGTTTACGAGCTTAATTATTTTTCCAAACTCAGCAATTCGATTTACATCAAAAAAGCCATTAAGAATTTTTTTCAGTTTTTTCGCGTTTTTCTCGAAAACTACTTGGTTAATAAGCTTTATTTTTTTTTCAATCGACTCAGCAGGTCGATCTACATCAACAACTCAATAACTTTTTTTTCAGTTTTTTCGTTTTTTTTCTAGAAAACTACTTGGTTAATAAGCTTAACTTTTGGCAATTGATTCAGCAGGTTGATTTACATCAAAAACGTCATTGACATTTTTTTCCCAGGTATTTCGCGTTTTTCTAGAAAACTGCTTGGTCGAACCACGACCTTCGAGGTGAAATACGCTGCTGCTCTACCGCTTGCGCTATGGTGGCTTCGATCCACTCGGACATTAACTTCCCATCTCTACCCAACCTTTTGAATTTTCCCTCCTTTTTGCCATTTTTCAAATGCCGTGTAATCTCTTTGATTCTCGGCGACAAAAGAAATGGCCACATTAAATTAATTAGTTTTTCGTCGTCCGCCTGACCAATATCTTTCAAATAATTACGGTTTTTAATTGAGATTTAACAAAATCAATGATACGAGCGGGATTCGAACCCACGATCATCGGCTAGATACGCCGCTAATCTACCATTGAGCGGTCGTGATTTCGATGGACGGACACTAACTTCCAACTTTTGCCATTTTTCGAATCTAATGTAATCTATTTGATTCTCGACGACAAATGAAATGAAGAATGGCAAAGTGTCCGAGTGGATCGAAGTCACGATAGCTCAAGTTGTAGAGCAACGGCGTATCAAGCCGAAGGTCGAGGGTTCGAAACCTGCTTGTGACACTGACTTTTTTCTCGACCAAAACTTAATTAAAGATTATCTAATTGAAAAAAGAGGGGTGTCGGTGGCCGCAAGGTTTAGTCTTTGACACGCTCATCACTGTAAGGTTAAGGTCCCGGGTTCGAATCCAACGGCCCTGCATTAAAACCCAATATACTTACAAATGTACAAAAAAATCTCTTTTTCAATGTTTAAATGTTTAATAAAAATGAAGCTTTTTTAGCTTAAATTTTTTTTAAATTGAGATTAATGTTCAATTGAAAAAAAATATATAAAACATGGTACGTGAATGTTGCTAATACTACAGTTATCAATTTACATGGTTGATTTCCTTTCGAATATCTCATACAACGAGCCTGTCGAGATGAGCATAGCGATAGTCAAATGGAAATTAAGGGAACATTAGCACCGCTGACAATAATGTTTACACTGAGATCGTTAATAATGCATTTATGGGAAATAATAAATTCGCTTCCTTGTAGTTAGGTACACCCGTGTCGAAACCCCCATACGGTATGGGGATCCTATTCGCCCTGACTGACTAAATAGATGTTGATTCAAGTTGTGGAAACGGGAAAATTATGTATTAATGATTAAACCCGTTTTATAGGCTGGGGAAACGTTAGTGATTGACGATAATCGTTTTTTTGTCCTCTTGCTCGACCGTCAAATAATTAAGCAATGTTTATTTTATTTGACAAAAGTAATACTCTTCGTGCAGGAAGAATACTAATGTGAATTTAGAAAATCATATTTAAAGTGTGCAATTGTGAACAAATGGGAAAAAAAAGCGTCCCTCTTAATTTGAGTTGATTTGCAAAAGCGACATTAGGGTTATAAGCAGGGAGATTCAAGAAGCAAGCAACGCCCTTAGTTTGTTCTTACCGAATGTGTCTCATAAGATTTATTGTTTCAGATAATGGTATAACTAATAATGATAATGAAATAAAGAATTCTTCATAATAATCGTTGCATTATGCTCAAAAAAATATCCAACCCTGAAGATGGCAATATTTTGAGTATGACAGACCAAAATAGAGACAGGATAGACGAACTAAAATGATCGGTAACGACCAAAGGTTCGTCACACCAAAATTCTCATGGAGAAATCTCCTTTAAGATTGAGGGGGTGATTTAGAATTATAAAAATCCTTTTCTCCACTGCGACCTAAAAAGATCTCTTGTGGAACACCAACGAATTATAGCCATACCTAGGAATGCGCACTTTTTTCATAAAATTAAACATTTTCCTTGGTTCTCTTCGCGCACCACTTTTGCTGCACTTACTAATGTGGCTGTACCGTAATCTGGCTAAAGCCAGAAACACACTTACCCGATGCTACGCCATGCGGCGCTACACGACGCAAATCCAAACTCCGATTTTCCATAAGGTTGCATAACCCCCGTGCACATCTACCGGATGCTATGCCACGCTAACCTGCCCGACGCTCTGCTGACCCGCACTGTCCGCATTTATCGTCGGGGAGCATCGAGTACAGTCGAAGACGAAAGAACCGGACACTCATATTTTTATTCAAACGACATGTATTATTGTCGTTATATTACGACATACTTATTTTAATAGAAACCAAATTAACACCGTGGACTGTACGCGACGTGTAATTGCGTCGGATAGATGTGCACACCCCACCAAAACGTGGCAAGGCGTCGAGTAGCATCGGGTAGCGTCGCATGGCGTAGATTCGGGTCTGTTTCCGGCTGAACTGACAAAGCATATATGTGGTGATGTTTCCTTAACTGATTTGTCTTGTGGTCGGCATGTTTCTCTCTGTTGATTACAAATCCTGCCTGCTACATTTTGAGAGGTTTATACATTTCTTGAATTGTCTCATACTTGGTCTTTTTGCCCAGGGTTGGATTTTTGAAACCTATTTTTCCAGTTCCCCAATTTTTAAGTGTACGCTCCGGTGCGCCGAGTTGTGGTTTGGGTCCTATGAGTGAGACTCAACAAAATATCATCTGGTGAATTTTCGAGATTAAAAGTACTTATTTTCCATTTAACTTTATTGGGAGAGAATATTTTGATGGAGAATTATTCAGATATCGTGAGATGCGGTCTGGTGTGATGTAGGTATCAGAAAAACATTTTCTTTGTCGTGCCAACGTTTCGTTCTTTTATTGAGATCATCTTCAGGGCCTGAGATTTATAAACATAATTTACATTTAGAAAATATTAGAAAATACATATAGAATACATAATAAATTCACTTTTCCAAATTCTATATGTATTTTCTAAATGTAAATTATGTTTGTAAATCCCAGGCCCTGAAGATGATCTCAATAAAAGATCGAAACCTTGGCACGATAAAGAAAATGTATTTCTGATACCTACATCACACCAGACCGCATCTCACGATATCTGAATAATTATCCGTTAACGGTCACTAATCTCTACACATTTTGATGGAGATATTTCTTGCCTTTTCGGGCAGTGGGCAGTTTTTGTTCCAGTTCTTTCCTTTGTTCGTCCAAAAGTTAAAATTTTTGTTTTTTTGAGGAAACGAAATTTCCATCCATGTTGTTAGTGGATGAGCAATTCCCATGACTGAGACTTTTGGACAAATTAAAGGCTAAAAGATTTCTATTGCTAATACCATAATTCGGGTATATAACACTAAAATCGAGGTATTTTATATCATGATTGAAAAATGTTTGAGAGTAGAATTAGTTGAGTGAAAAAAATTAAATCGGAAAAGGCCAGCTGTTCATTTGAAAACACCATTACCCTTCAAAAATTTCTAAAATATGGTAAAATTTGAAGTTGGGTATTCAACCAGAAAGTACGGATTTTTATAAAAAAAAAGAAATGCTTATCAAAACGCAAATCCATCGAGCAAAAGTGTAGTGAAAATACAAAATCGGAAAAATTAGCTTTACATTCCAAAAACAGACGCTACCCCCTTGAAAAATTTCTGAAATATGGTAAAATTTTACACCTTGATACTTAACAGGAAATAAATATTCTATTGTAGGAGAATAAATTTAAAAAATTGCGCCAAGGTGACGTCGACTGTGACGTGGGGGATCTGTTGGTCGCTTCTAAAAAAGGTTATCATTAAAAAGTGCTTGTCTATATAGAAACAATAAAAAGTGCGTGTTTTAAAAAGGAAAATTCTATGTTCTTTTATCCGATCCAATCCAAGGCCCTACACAATAAAAAATGAAATGAGTATAGAACCGCAAATCCATGGAGTAAAAGTGAAATTAAAAATAAATCTGGACAAACTAACAGTACATTCGAAAAACAGCCATCACCCATCGAAAAAATTTTAAATTACGATAAAATTTGAAGTTCGGTATTCGACTAAAAAGTAAGGATTTTCGTAAAAAAAAAAGAAATGTTTATCATAACGCAAATCCATCGAGCAAATGTGGCGTGACAATACAAAATCGGAAAAATTAGCCTCACATTCGAAAAACAGACGCTACCCCCCTGAAAAATTTCTGAAATTGGGCAAAATTTTAAATCTTGATACTTAAACAATAATAAAGATTTTATTAAAAATGAAATCAGTATAAAACCGCAAATCCATGGAGTAAAAGTGAAATTAAAAATAAAATATTGGAAAAACTAACTTTACATTCGAAAAACAGACACCGCCTCCCTGAAAAAATTCTGAAATACGATACAATTTTAAAGCTTAATACAGAAAAAAAGATTCTCTTCAAAACGAAAAGAGTATAAAACCGTAAATCTATCGTGTTACGTTTTGAAAGTTTATTTTATACATAATGTACAGTGCAAAAAAAAAGTAAATACAAACGAAAAAGAATAGGGCTATTATTCTTTCTAGAGAACTTTCAATATATGTAAAGAATTAATAATTTAGTATAAATAAAATAAAACAGTGGAGAAAAATTTGTTTAGAACAAAACCACTTGTAATAGGACGAAAATTCATCGAGTAACAGAAGAATTGGAATTATAACAACCCCCTGAAAAGTTTTTGAAATATGAGAAAATTTTAAACAGAAAACTCTCGGCGAAAAATGCGTGCCAAAATGCAAATCCATCGAGTGGAAGCTGTGTTAAACAAACAAATAGGAAAAGCCAAGTTTGTTGAGAAAACAGCCGGAACCCCCCTTAAAGCCCAAAATATCCGCTGAGAATGTCTTCAGTTTTCGTTGTAAGACTGGTTTTTTAAAAAAAGAGAGAAAATCATATTTCCGCTGAACTATTTAATAGGAATAATCCAAAGAATAGAATTGGCCTGTATTTGACTATTTCTTTAAAATCAAAACTAGTCGATAATGGTTGTATCGAAGGAGAAACTAAATATTGGGGATTGGAAGATTTGAGCTGAAATTTACAGTTGGTGAAGGAGAAGCAGTAATATCAGGAACGATCAATGTTCAACAACTGTCAGCCCGACTAACAAGGTTTGACAATTAAACTCATAAAGCTAGAAGTTAGACCCGGTCTGTACAATCAATAGCCGAATCATACTGAAGCATTTAATAAAAACAAAAAATTACTTATATTTTGAGCTAGGTCGTTTTTATTTATGTTTACTTGATGCACGGTAATCAAAATTTACAACAAAGAGTCAGGTTATTAGATCATTGTTTGATCAGTATGATCATGCATCACAAGAAAGTGCGGTCGTGACTGCTCAAATTTACGAAAGAGATCCCATGTTTCGTCAAGAGCATGGGAAAGTCAAGGTAAACGCGCCCCCGCAGCGGACTGGCAATTGACCCGACTGGGGCCTTCAACTCCGAACGATCAAGATTCTTTTCCGTCTTGTTTACCTTTGTGCCGAAAATCCCGAATGTCATCCTCGTCGACTTTCGTCGGGAGAGAACGGATTTCACACTCCAGGACTTTTATGTCCGCGGGATGCGATTAAGTTAGAACGGACTTTCAAGTCGTCTTATAAAGTCATTAATTCATCTTTCACTTTCACGGCAAAACGAAAATAACTTTTGAGAGCTTGCTGCTGACCGTGACTTCCTTTAGGCAACAAATAATAACGGTTGTGGAACAGTTCCCATTATTTTCCCATTCAAAGAGAACCAGGAATAATAGTCGGTTACCTTGCGATAAGTTACGAAAATAATGGAAAAGTATAAACAATGATTTAATTCTTCTTTTGTGTGTACGAACATTATTTTGTTATTCGGAAACCGTGAGATGCGATCTGGTGTGACGTGGGTTTCAGAAAAGCATTTTTTTTATCGTGCCATGTTTCGAACTTTATGGAGATCATCTTCAGGGCCTGGAAATTACAAATATTTTTTAGATTATATAAATACGTATAAAATGCGAAAATTAATTTATACAATGATGTACACAATATACACTCACAGGGGAAGGCAAATTCCGCACACTTATAATATACCTTGGTTAGCATATATTTTTATGTATTAATCAAAGTTTCACGTTTTTAACTTTTAATAATTGAGCCTGTGTTTTAAAAAAAGTGTTAAACATGTAAATTGCTAACGGAAACGAAAATAAAGACGGACAGATTAAATTTGTTTTAAATCAAATTTTCAAAATTGGCACCACCTCGATCCACAGCATCTCGATTTCATTGAGGAATTGTACTATCTGTAGAAAGTGGAAAGTCAAAATTTTCATCCAAACCTGATAACTATTTTAAACATTTTATTAGATTATTCGGAAATCGTGAGATGCGGTCTGGGTGTGTCGTGAGTTTCAGAGGAAACATTTTCCTTATCGTGCCAACGTTTCGATCTTTATTGAGATCATCTTCAGAGCTCAAAGTGTTTGCTTTCAACGTAATTGTGCCGTTCTTGTATGTCCGGTTCGGAATGTCTTGCACAATTACGCAGAAAGCAAACACTTTGAGATCTGAAGATGATCACAATAAAGATCGAAACGTTGACACGACAAAAAAAAATGTTTTTCTGAAACCTACGTCACACCAGACAGCATCTCACGATTTCTAAATAAATACGATTAACGGTCACTAATTATCACAAATTAAAAAAAAAAGGTTTTATCTAAGTTTTGAAACTGATACTTAAAAATTCTTCTTGTTAGGTGTATAAGGCGGTAAAGGCACGATGCCAGGGTATAAGCAAGAATAGGCGAAATTTTCCATTTGCCTTAAAATTTTAGGTTAACTACCTAATATACCAGCTTAAAAAAAAACCTATAAATGTGTTTTCTCGTAATTTTCAGTGACAAACCAAATCAATTGGACCGGAAATATTATAGTCAGGTAGATCCGTTCCAGGTGTGTAAGCAGGAAGAAGCAAGAAGCTGAGGAATTCTTTCAGTTAAAAAATATCAACGAATTTACTTGCAGTTTGTAAAGTGATCAAAATGCCCAACGGTAATAAAACGTCATAGTCAGAATGCGCCTTGTCAGGGGTATAAGTAGGGAGAGGCAAGTTGCCGACTCCTTCCATTTGCATTCTTTTCTTCATTCATTTTCTTCCCGAGAGGTTTTTTCCGCACGAAAACCTATGATTTGTGGCGCCCTCATTCAGCCTGGCGCCCTATTCCATACTCTCTAATATGTATATTAGATATGTTATAAGATAGATCCGAATTCTCAAATCCGCAGTATAAAAGACAAGTCCTGTTTTTCAGTCAGTATTGACTTCAGAACATTTTTTGGTCATTTATCCTGCCTTCTCTATTTTAGGCTGTCAGATGTTTGCCGTCTACAGTGTGTTTTCTAAACCGTGTTAGCGAAGGATACACTGATTTTCTATCACTGCTGATTACCAATATCGTAACAGTGCGATGAAAATGCAGTAGTGAGGTAGAAAACGGTCTGAAAGTCTTTGAATAAAATCCTACGCTTCCTGGGAAGGTTAGAAACCAGGAGATTGTAAAGTGAGATCATCACGTCTTACATTGCTCAACAATTGCAGGAGATGTCGTAGGATGTCATCTAGGAAACGGAATTGAGGCCTGTTACCACGGGTTACTTCTCAATTAATGGACGTGAGGTTTAGTGATGTGGCTAGGCGCAATTCTTCGTTCTCTATTCTTTATAGCCAATTTAGTCGAAAATGCTTTGCCGCTGCTTTTACTAAAGGAGCGACAAAATTAGTTTTTAGTAAGCTAGTTAGTTTTAGTAGAGAGACCCAATATTGAAGATGGCCAAATATCCGAAACGCTTTTGACAGTAGATCAAAATGTCTAGTTTTTGTTACAAGCTTATCAAACGACAGACAACACGGAAAATCTCGCAATTAAATTAATTTAATATTTATGATGCATTGGAAAAGTATTTCATCATTAAATCATTCTTCAGCCCGAAACTCACGGGATTAGCTACACTTTAGCATATTTGCTAAATTTTGTGTTGCCCTGAGGCAAATTGCGAGGCAAGAAAGGGTTTAAAGCATGAAGGTATTATTCTATAATGAACCCGTAAAATAATAATGCAAAAATATAATACATAATTGGAAGAATTAAAGCATACTTCGACGAAGAGCGACTATGACGACTACAGGAAACTTTAAGTTGGCTTATAGTTTCCCCCGAGTAGATTCCTGGCCCTAGGCGTTAGGAGAATTTTCAACCTTTAACTATGTCAGTAAGTTCACTTAATTAAAGTTTTGGTCGAGATAGTAAAGTCAGTGTCACAAGCGGGATTCGAACCCACGACCGAGGTGAAATACGCCGCTGCTCTACCACTTTGAGCTACCGTGACTTCGATCCACTCGGGCTTCGCTCATCACTTGCAATCTCAACTCCCAAATTTTGAATTTTGATGCTTATTTTTTCGGATCGAGGTCGATCTAATTTAAAAAAAGTCATTTACAATTTTGGTCAGTTTTTTTTGCGTTTTTCTCGAAAGCTACTTGGTTTACGAGCTTATTTTTCTAAACTCAGCAGGTCGATTTAGATCAAAAAAGTCATTAACATTTTTTTAAGTTTTTTGCGTTTTTCTAAAAAACTATTTGGTTTACGAACTTAATTATTTTTCCAATCGAAAAAGACAATACAAATCTTTTGGATATTTTCGGTTTTTTTCTCAAAAACTACGAGATTTATGAGTTTATTTTTTCCGAACGAGGTCGATCTAATTTAAAAAAAATCTAATTAAAAAAAAGAAATTTTTCAGTTGTTTTGCGTTTTTCTCAAAAACTACTTGGTTTACGAGCTTAATTATTTTTCCAAACTCAGCAAGTCGATTTACATCAAAAAAGTCATTAACAATTTTTTTTTTCAGTTTTTTCGCGTTTTTTCGAAAACTATTTGGTTAATAAGCTTTATTTTTTTTCAATCGACTCAGCAGGTCGATCTCCATCAAAAATTCAATACCTTTTTTTCAGTTTTTTCACTTTTTTCTAGAAAACTACTTAGTTTACGAGCTTAATTATTTTTCTAAACTCAACAGGTCGATTTAGATCAAAAAAGTCATCAACAATATTTGTCAGTGCTTTGCGTTTTTCTCAAAAACTATTTGGTTTACAAACTCAATGATGTTGCCAATCTACTCAGCAGGTCGATTTAAATAAAAAAAGTCATTAACAGTTTTTTCCAGTTTTTCTCGCGTTTTTCTAGAAAACTACTTGGTTAATAAGCTCAATTTTTTTTCAATCGACTCAGATCTACATCAAAAAAGTCAATAAAAATATTTTCGATTTTTTTCTGTTTGTCGCGTTTTTATCGAAAACTACATGATGAACGAGCGTTATTTCTTTTCCAGTCGACTCAGCAGGTCGATTTACGTCAAAAACTTCATTAACAATTTTTTTCAGTTTTATTCGCGTTGTTCTAGAAAACTACTTGCTTAATTTTTCTCGAAAACTATTTGGTTTAAGAGCGTAATTAGTTTTCCAATCGATCCAGCAGGTCGATTTACATCGAAAAAGACAATAAAAAATGTTTGTATATTTTTGTGTTTTTCTCAAAACGACGCGATTTATGAGCTTATTTTTTCCGACCTAGGTCGATGTAATTTAAAAAGTCATTTCCAATTTTTTCAGTTCTTTTTCCGTTTTTCTCGAAAAGTACTTGGTTAACAAGCTCTTTTTTTTTCGATCGACTCAGCAGTTCGATCTACATCAAAAAAGTCAATAACTTTTTTTCTCAGTTTTTTTCGCGTTTTTCTAGGAAACTATTAGGTTTATGGCCTTAATTTTTTCACTCGATTCAGCAGGTCGATCTACATGAAAAAAAGTCATTAACAAATTTGTCAGTTCTTTTTCCATTTTTCTAGAAAGATACTTGGTTAACAAGCTCTTTTTTTTTCAATCGACTCAGCAGTTCGATCTACATCAAAAAAGTCAATAACTTTTTTTCTCAGTTTTTTTCGCGTTTTTCTAGGAAACTACTTGGTTAATAAGCCTATTTTTTTCAATCGACTGAGCAGGTCGATCTACATCAAGAAAATTAAGAACAATGTTTTCGATTTTTGTCTATTTGTCGCGTTTTTTTTTTTTTTTTTTTCGAAAAGTACGTGGTTAATGAGTTTTATTCCTTTTCAAATAGATTCAGCAGGTCGATTTACACGGAAAAAAACAATAAGGAACAATATCCAATGCCATTATATTTCCCAGAGACAGCGGCCTTTACATCAATTTAAAGAGTTGCTAAATAAATAAACAAAAGCGGAGAAAAGTTCATTTAGAAAAAATACTCTTGCATTCGGACGAAAATCTATCCAGCAATAGAAGTTATAAATATAAAATATGAAAAATTAGCTGTTCATTCAAAAAACAGACCATACCCCCTGAAAATGTTTTTGAAATATCGGAAAACAGGTCTTGCTCGAACCTGAATACAAACCACCGATCTGTTGCCTTTATATAATACAATTTAATTTGTTTCAAAACAATTTATTAATTATACAATAAAATAATAATTGCCACAATTCCTTTTTAGAATTAAAAACAAATATTTTTTTAACATTTAAATACACACTAATTTGCAAACCGTGGGACAAAGAATTACTAAATGATAGGACAAACTATTAACTGTTATACTAATACATTTGATAGGAAAAGTGCCAATGAAGTGTATATACAACAATTACTTCTGTTTAAAAAAAATCAAATAAATTGTTAAATTTAGTTAAGATATACAACGTCTAATTGAAGTGTAAATTTTAATTGAAACTGTTGTTTTTTTTTTGTTTTTTTTTTTTCAAAAATTGAAGTCCCCGTGACCCACTGAAATATGTACTGATGTTGTTTACATTTTGTCTTTCAGGGATGGTGAAAGTGTATATTATGGGCAAACCAAGCCGTTACTTAATACAGATGTATACAACGTGTATACGATGGGAGAGATAAACAGGGGACGACTCTTTACCACAAAAACAAATTTGATTTTGGGAAGATGGAGATTGTTGATAAAGAACATAAGTAGAAAATATGTGTTGATTAGTGACCGTCAGTCAATGATTATTCAGAAGTCTGAGATGCGGTCTGGTGTGATGTAGGTATCAGAAAACCATTTTCTTTATCGTGCCAACGTTTCGAACTTTACTGAGATCATCTTCAGGCTTCAGGATTTACAAACATAGTTTAAATTTAACTTTTTTCCATATATTGCATGTATTTGTTAAGTTTAAACAATATTTGTAAATCCCAGGTCTGAAGATGATCTCAATGAAGTTCGAAACGTTGGCACTATAAAGAAAATTAAAAAAAGCCTAAAATTTTGTGAAGAGAAATCTCTAACTTGAGTATTATTTATAGTTGTTTTAACTAAATAGCCATTGTTGAGCCATCATCATCCCTGATCTCCCATCTTTATAACACAGTTGAGAATATGATTTAGTAAAGCCAACTATGTTTATGCGGTGGGTTTCTTTTGAAAGCCAGTTAAAATTTGCATTTACCCCGTGTGACTGACTACTTGACAATTCAGTACACATGTCTGAAATGCGTATAGTCGGAAAGGCCCAGGATAAAGCATCCTGTTGAATAATTAAATAAAATAACCCCCTCACTTTATTATCCACTCTATAAAATATATAAAAAAAAAGAGAAAAAATGCTTTTATTAAAATTTCGCGTGAAAGGGTTTTCTATCGAATAAAACAATGCGCCTGTTTCGGTATTTACTAGGGGACAGCGTGACAACAGAGAGAAGGCCAGGGAGAGAATTAAACCAAAATACCTCGGAAAACGGGAGAAATTTACTTAAAATACAATGCCGCTTGTTTCCATTCACAATCGGAGAAGAAAATCATATCAACACTTACTTACTCAAACTGTCAAACTTTAAAATAAGATATGAACTTTGAGGAAATTGGCCAAATATTGTCCTTCCTTGAAGAAGAAGAAATTGACCACGGCGATTAATGGATTTGCGATCTGGTTTCTGGTCAGTTAGAGAAAGAAGTAGACTCTTCGATCAGCAACCTAGCTTTCGGCCTTTATAACACCATCATCTGGATAAATATTACATTACATTATTACATTAATTATAAGTTATGATGGGCATATAAATCACTAATCTGGCGCATTAGAAACTCTGCTAAGCCTACCTCCACTGGAAATATTCATACAAAGAGAGGCTGGGAAGAGCTCACTTGGACTCCAGAAACAATTAAATTGGAAAAGGACTAAACAATTAGGGCATACAACCATAATCAAGAAAATCGTCTGATATTTTACCCATTGTTAAAAATGGCGTCTGATTATATGATCGCGGAATCAATTCCTATAATGATTCCAAGGAATATAAAGGAGAGGAAAAACACAGGAGAGCATCAGATACAATGATATGGTACACAGATCGCTCCAAAACGAACGAAGGAACCGGATCAGCAATCAACACAACTTCGGTCTTTCAAGCAGAAATGCATGCCATCATTGCTTGTGCGCTGGAAAATTTTAAAAGAGATTACACCGCCCAAAAAACCTGATCAGATAGCCAACCAGTCATTAAAGCGTTATCGTGTAAAAGAATCAGATCAAAATTAGTCAGCGAATGCATCCAAAATCACCAAAACCTAGGGAAACACAACTACCTGATGGTACCTTGGGTGTCAGGGCACAGGGGAATTTTGGGTAGAAAGCAGACAGACTGGGCAGAAACAAAATGTAGAATCCTCAATCGCAGAATGGACCCAAACAAAACAAAAGGAGAAGTGGATAAACTCTAGCGGTGCGAGACATAGTAAACTTATGATGAAACAACCATCACCAAAACTTACAAAAACACTACTACAATTGGAGAGGGCGAACCTCAGAGGAGTGGAGGGACTACTAACCGGTCACTGAGAAAACATCTACACAACTATATACAGCGATGATCCCATTTGCAGATTCTGTAATGAGGAGGAGGAAACAGCCACTCATGTCATCTTCGAATGCGAAGCAACAGCTCAATGGAGATTTAATCTAGCGTAAGGAAAAACCTTAGGGAATCAAATTGCAGCAGCAGTCAATGACATGATACTTCTAAGAAGAAGTCTATTACACTAAACTAAGGAACTAGGAAGGTACAATAAGACAGGAGGCTGCAGTGCCTGGGGAGTACAAACCCCGTTTCCTATTGCACCTTTTCACCATACCATACCATACGATGGATGGTCTTATCGTCGAAAGCCAGGCCAGTGATCACAGTCTACTTATTTTTCTGCCTGACCGGAAACAAGATCCTAAAGACATTTCATTTCGTCTTAAACCCGTTAGAAATTATCAACATTTATCAAATCATCATCAATAATCATGGTATTACAAACAATTGTTAATAAATTTGGAAATTCATAATTTTACTATTTAAATACATTGTGAAAGGATTGTTAATCAGATAACGCTGCATATTTCGAACCAAGCGAATTCCACTACAACACAAATTTTCTTCTTAGGGGCTCTGTTGAAAATCTAAAAGATTATTTTTTTAGCATTACCCATTGTAGCATGTGTTTCGTACGAACTAAATTTCCTACTTGCTAAAACCTGAATTTCCTTTTAAAGATAAATCAGCGTTGGCGAGTCAAATCTTGCTTTTCTAGGCCGCTAAACTTATAATTCTCTCAAGATGTGGAGGTCCCAAATATTCTAGCCCCTATTATTATAATAAAGCCACTCATAAATATTAGGTTCTTATTCCTTATTCGGCGATTGTGTTTATCGTGCGATCGAATATTTTAACATTGATTTGTTTTTGTCCTGGGTGTACAAATTCGCGCATGGGTTGGCTGGGTTATGTTAGGTAGAGTTAGGTTATGGCTAAATTAGGTTAGGTTTGAGTTATGTTACTTGAGGCTACTAGGGTAACGCTTTGTAACTTTGGTATTATTTTAAAGAAGAGGAAAATCACGTTGTCATTCTGTTTGCTCATAGTTTAACGAGCTGGTCTTAACCTCACCAGATTGAAAAAACCTTTCCTAGAAAATTAAACAGAGCGTACCTTAACTTCGAATTGTATGATTAAATATTAATCAATTTATGTTTTAGCGACTGGGAGTTTGTGGCCCTGAAAAGGGCCGGTGTTATGTTTGGAGAGAAGCGGTGACGACGGATAGAGGCCGGGACCGTGGGATTGGCGCTGGTCTGTGACCGTGAGTAGTCCGTTGGCTAAGGTCCGATCGCAGAGAGTAGGTTGACTCTGCAGAGGCCGAAGTACTGGGTAGCAGCAATAGCCGGGAGCAGCGTTATGCGTTCGCGGCCAAGTGAGCCGTTAAGAAGGCGGGGTGATGAGGCTAATGCTGCGAGTACTTGTCGTCGTCCACGGCGTTCCTTCTGTTGTCATCCATTTTGATGTGTGGACACGGGTCTTGTTGTGTTGTCATTAGTGAGTTTGAGACTTCGTCGCATGGACGAGTCTGTTCTAGGGAGGCAGTGCCTCTGCTTATATAGGGACGTGCTCTACTCTGATTGGCTGCAGTATGGAGGGCGAGAACATTCTACAGATCGTAGTGGCATCTAGCGATAGCTTTAAGAGGCCACTACAGCGGTCGATTGACCAAGTCACTTCTTTCGTTTATTATCCTTAATATGTAAGGTTTTGGTTGAGATAAAAAGTTGTACGCGAGCGGGATTAGAACCCATAAGCTTCGGCTAAATACGGCGTTGCTCTACCGATTGAGCTGCCGTGTCACGCTCATCACAACACTCAATTGGTTAGAGGTGCGACTAATTGAACTGATGGTCGTAAGTTCGAATCCCGTTCTTGACACTTCTTCACAACAACCGAGAACTTGCATAAATAATATAATTAAATGAAAGGAGTAATTTGGTCAATTAGACTACTAAAACATAATGGATTTATTAAGTAAAGAAGACTTCACGAACAGTTCCCATTGCTGCTTCATAAGTCGCTGAGAATTAGGATTAGGAGGATTACACGACATTTGAAAAATGGCAAAACGAGGGAAAATTTGAACGAAGATTGAGCTGGGGAGTTGACGTCCCAGTACATTTACGTCACGATAGCTCAAGTGGTTAGAGCAGCGGCGTATTTAGTCGAAGGTCTTGGGTTCGAATCCCGCTAGTGACACTAACTTTTTTATCTCAACAAAACCCTACTTTAAAAAAAAAGTGAATGATTAAGTGACGTTATACAAGTCCATGATATGCTTACCACATACGGCATAAACCTAACCATGCTGGGTTAGGTAGAAGTTAGAGTTAGAGCTAGAGATGGATTAGCTTAGGACAAATTGAGTTAGGAAGAATTAGGGTTAGAGTTATTGTTAGGGATAGGTAAATTCTTTTGATGATTGACTTCTCAGTTTAAATATTTTTCTTTACAGAAATTAGATTGGTGATGAGGCAAGGAAGACAGAAATACCATTTATTTTCTTGTTGATCTTTCGGCAGAATATATCGCCTTCATCAGGACTTCGAAAAAATCGTTATACTGTATGAACATGTGTGGATAACGGAGAGCTGGTAGAACAGTTATGGACTAAAAATCCTGAGAAGTTGTAAAGATCAGAAACAGTTTAGAAGCAATTAAGTCCTAGACGTGTAGAGATTAGAAAAATCGTTAGAGGCATGGTTAGATATAGGTTAGGTTATAAAGAATTAAGGTTAGAGATGGAAAGAACGGTGCTTAGAGTTTGGTTAGGTTCGGTAATAAGGTTATTTTGGGTCAGGTTATATTTCTCCAATTCAATGTTTTTCGACAAGCGGAGAACGAACCGTGAACTATTCTGAGTGATTTTAGTCTAAAATATTTTCCTTAGTATATAATATCTGATCATTTTAATAAATAAGAATAAATAATGTCGAACGATAATTTTGAATGGAGGTAATATAACTATGTTTAATGATCAGCTGGTCTGCAGCAAAATTTTTATTAGTAATTACTAAAATTTTTTATCGAAACAGGTAATAAAGCCAAAAAAATTAGGATCAATTAATAATTTCAGTTATAGTGTGCTGCAATTTTTTTTTTTTTTTTTTTACATAAAAGCGTAGCGCGGGTTTTCTTTTACATCGAATTGGAAAGCGTGGAAAATCGCACGTGTAACGCGTCTTGCGAAGCTTTTCTTTGCAATCGTTGGGAGGAAAGCCGCTAGTAGAAAAAGAAGGATTGCCCAAGTGGCCGATTTGTTTTTTGTCTTCTTTTTAGCGAAGTCCGGCTAAGAAAATGTCATATGGACGAATATGTATTCTTAATAATAATAAATAATTATGACTCACTGGCCAATTAAAACCTGCTAAGATATACCATTATTCTCAGCGGTTGATCTCACAGAATTAATTTCTTTAATAGATTCTTAAGCCCTTAAGCAATGATGCCGGGATCTGATATTAGATAATATTCAACAAAAAATCCTTGAGTTGAACAGATTTGCAATCAAAACGATCAGAAAAGCTCAAAAACGTGTTAGGCTTTAAATGGCAAGGTTATATTAATGTTAACTAATTTCCCAATTTTTAATATTTCTAGTAAATATTGAAAATAAAATTAAAGTAAACAAAAATACTACTATTTATCGACGTTACCCGTGTGGCATCCCGGCATCCTAAATTATCCTCCCTCATTACTACTATCTTATCTTGACATCCTTCCTCTCGGATCGATGGGTTGAAGTGAGAATCGGCACCTATCAGGCAAATCAAAGCTGACGTTCCACAAGGAAGTATCCTAGGCCCAATCCTTTACACCATCTACATTGCTGATACACCCAAACATCTGAGCACACAAGTCACAACCTACGAGGACGCCGCATCCTAGTAACAGAAGCAATCCAACAACGACTTCATTACCGACTTGTGCAATCTGTGGCCGATCAGATTAAAAGAACAAAACAGCCAAGGGTTTACGCTCAAACGTCAAACCTGACCACCAGTGATTTACAAGGTAATATTACCATCTAACCAAGTCCGCTACTTTGGGCTTTACTTAGATGGCAAACTTACATGGAAACCACATACAAGATTAAAACTTTACAAAACATAAGGACTACTCAGACACCTACTTGAACCAAAATCAATACTAAGCATAACAGCTTACAAACACTCATCCTGTTTGGGCCTACGGAGTCGAGCAGTGGGACTCGGCCGAATCATCCAACGAATTCAATCTTTCAAATCTAAAGTTCTCCGCCGTGTCCTTAATGCTACCATGTATGTCACCAATCAAACGATCGGTAAAGATCTTAAAATCCCTTTCGTGAAAGATCTTATCCGAACACGCTTCTACACTTGCCACTCTAAACTATGCCTCCGCTTTAACCCGCTAGTCCTAACAATTTCCTCAACGCCTCACCCTTACAATCCTCCGCGTCGTTTAAAACGACGATGGCCTCGTGACCTTTTGTCTAACCCGCCCAATCAAATAAAAGAGAGTTCCCGCACTGGTCGGTTTCTCTGGGTTCCCCACTGCCTTCTGGTCTGATAGATCTGCAAGATTTGCTTATAACTAAACTGTTTGCTCAATGTATATTTTGCACAGATAGCGATACATACAATAAAATAATTTTTTTTAGATTTATTGTTTGTAAAGAAATACGACTAGTGTAATAAAAAAAAATCCTTTTAAAAGGTTGCGTTTTGATGTAATTTTTGTGTTACTATCCACTGAGAGGTGCCCACGGATTTACTATAACTTCGTTTGTATTGCATTTATCTTTTATCCTGGTAGAATCTGCTTTTCATAGAATGAGTTCTTTACGAATGCCGAAGCAATTTGAGAAAAGAAAATTAAACTCTGTGTATGTTGGAGGAACGAATGGTTCACTCCAGATGACAGGTTGTGTATCTAAATCTGCAAAGTTGGGTGTTTGTTTCACTAGTGGTACTTAAAAAAACTACACGCACCTCTATTTATACGCATATTGCAATGTAGTAAACTATCACTTAAGGAAGTACGAATCGCGTAAACCGCGGGTGGTCGATACGCCTATCATAAAAATCTGCAAGGATGGCCTAAAGACCTTAACCGACCATACGGGTTATTCAAAACATTCATTAATCCAATAATTTATCTCCTTCCCTACATAAATTTATTAAAGTCTGTACATTGCCAAATTGCAATTCTTAAACTACCACCAAGAAATTTGTACACTAAGCAGGTGGTTCATAGTTTTTTCTAAAAAAAAAAAAAAAAAAAAATTGCACCACTTTGTGTATCAAAATATTACGGAACTTCGTCAAATCGAATTAATAAGGAAGGCAAAAATTATTGGATTAATGAAAGTTTTGCATGCCTAATTAGGCTTTTTCAGGTTATTTTGGAAGGTATTTCTTCCCTAGTTTGGTCTGACTGATGCATACATCATCATCAGTACTTAGTAACGTTTTACTATTTTTTTAATAACTTTTTTTCTGGGTACTTATTCACCATATAAGATGAGGAAAGCCTACACGTTTGACCGTCCACACCAGCAAGAAAAGACAGGCCTACAAGGACCAAAATGAAATATTCAAATTTTTTATTAATCCAAATTTATCTTCTTTTATAAAATTACATTTAATTGAGTTACGCAAAATGTATAAAGTAATAGTTTAATTTATATAAATAAAAGATTTTATTTTTCGAAAAAAATTGTAAAATCGACTTGGGTCACCTTCCAGAAGGTCGGATAACGTGTCATCTCAAAAAAATCGACGAGCTTTTTTCAATCCAATTTTCGGATTTATTTTAATCATTCCTCAATTGAGTTTGCGCTGTTGTTGAAACAGTGGTCGTCAGCCATTAATTTTTTGTAATAAATTATTTTAAAATAAGCCAGTGTGATATATTTTTGAAATCTGTCAGACTTCAAAAGCAGTATAATACTTTTATACTGGCAAGACTCTAATTATGTAATCTTGAATTTTGAATTTGAAACGAGACTAAAAATTATTAAAACTTATATTAATTTAATAGCGTCATTGGTCCAAGCCGGGCCGTCTAAAAAGGACCCTCGGTATGTCACGTTGAAATATTATTTTTTGTAATTATTTTTCTTTTATTTATTTTTCCCTTCTTATATCTTATATATAAGATATCTTCGGTGTGAAATCGACTTTTGATAGTAGACGCTTGTTTTTCACTGCCCCGAAATTAATTATAAGTTTAGAAAGAGAGGCACAGATAAATGGACGAAAGTTTTTTCCCGGTTCTCCAGCAACTCTAGCGGGGAACCGCCGGATCAGTCGGAGGGTAAAGTCGGTCGGTAGCCCGGGTAGTGGCGCCTCCGGTGATTTAGCGAAGCTCGACGGACCGATTACGGCCCAAGTCGGCTGCGCGCCCGCCGGCGAATCGGAGCGCCGCGGCCACATCAGACGCGGCCGCCCATTGGCGGAGTCGTCGACTCGGTGACGTCACCGGCTTTCTGGAGCGCTCCCAATCGGTCGCCGTTCCAGCTTTCCAGCGTTCCCGTCTTTATTCGTCCGGTGATCGCCGAAGGACTCGTTCGCCGCACGTTCGCCCCGCAGGACGAAGCCACCGATTTTTACCTTCGCCCTTCGCTCAGTTTCGTTGCGTTTTTTTCTCTCGGAAAAGTGCCCTTCTCCTTTTTGCATCGGCTGGAATATAAAAATTTTCAAAAGGAAACTAAGTTTTCTCAAAGTTTAATCATCGACAAGGAATTTTCAACACAACTTACAGGTAAAATACATTTACATATTTTAAGAAATATTTGACAATATTAATGTCGAAACATGAAAAAAAAATTTTTTTACAGCATTTACAAAATAATATACCCTTAAAAAACCAATACACAAAAAGGCACAAACTAGATAAAATAATATATTTAATTATTTATTTTCTTAATAGTACAAACGTATTTTACCCTATGATATTAATAGTTAAAATAAATAAATTAATATGGTTGATTAAAAAGGAAAAATTATTAAGCTACCCCCTCTTTAAACCATAAATCTCGTGCTGAAAACTGGAGTTATTAAGTAAATTATTATATTATCAATTATTCTATTAATTATATTGTCAAAAGAGAAAAAATACAGTATAGTTGTCTAACCATATTTAAAAAAAAAAAAAAAAATAATAATAATTTTACTTTTTTTGCACTATACGACTTCTAAAATACACAAACTAGATAAAATGATATATTTAATTATTTATTTTCTTAATAGTACAGACATATTTTTAACTTATTACTTAAACAGTTAAAATAAATAATTAATAAATAATGGATTAATTAAATAATAAAAATTCTATTCCACTTGTAAAATACACAAACTGGATAAAATCATATATGTAATTTTTTATTTTCTTCATTGTACAGGCATATTTTTACTTTTATATACATATAAACAGATAGATAAATTAATTATTTAGCATAATAATGATTGGATTTTTTAAGTACCCACTCTCATTGAACCATAAATCTCTTTCTGAAGGCTGGAGTCGCTAAGTAAATTATCGTATTATCAAAATAGAAAAAATATAGGATCTTTGTCACAGCAAATTTTTAACAAAAAGTAGATTAGATGCAATTATTTTTCCTTTTTTGGTTTAAAAACTAATTGAAATACACAAACTGAAGGGAATATTTAATTATTTATTTTTCTTAATATTACAGGCATATCTAACACATGTTAGATTAATTGAATAATAAAAATTAATTGTAATATAAATTTTTAAGCTCCCCCATTATTGAACTATAAATCTCGCGCTTACGACTGGAGTCGCTAATTAAAAGATTATATATCGAAAGAGAAAAGTTAAAAAAATTTGTCTCCCCCTAATTTTGTATTAAAAAATAATATTAATAAAAATATGAGATAAAAGTTGTTTGATTATTAGGAGGTTTGCAGTTAAAAGGCTCTTAAAAATTATTAATAATAATAATTTTAAAAAATGTAACAATTTTTTTCCCTTTTTTTGGTTCTATACATCTAAAATACACAAACTGCAAGCTGGATGAAATTATTTATTTTTATACATTAAAATGTTAATTAATTTAATGATTCAATAATTAAATAATACAAGTTAATCAGTATAATATGAATTTTTAAGCTCCCCCTTATTAAACCACAAATCTCGTGCTTAGGGTTAAAGTTGCTAATTAAATGATTATATTATCAAAAGAGAAAAAATACAGGGTTTTTATTTAAATAAATAATCAAATAAAAGTCTTTTTTTATTTATTTTCGTTGTTTTATTGGACTACCTGAAATATTTTAAAATAATACGATCATGTAAATTGTCGGAAATAATTTTTTTATATATTTTTTT
>CM077114.1:3922225-3971588 GCA_039619505.1 Cimex hemipterus | reverse complement strand
CGTTCTCGACACAGGAGAAGATGAGAAAAATATATATATATATATGCTTATTTTATATTTGGGGGTATCCTTGTAAAAGCTGGAGTGTTCTGGATCGAAGTACCAATTGGAGATTAATTCACTTTGTTCGTACATCTAGGTCTGAGGTAAAATATTTTTTGGACGAGATATAAAATCGTCAATATTCGTTTTTTGCATCCCAGAATAAAAATTGAAAAAAAAAAGATTCTTCCAAAATTTCCGCACCACCGATTTTTTTCCCTCGAGAATTAGAAAAGTGGCGTTGACTTAGGAACCATTCTGGTCTTTAGGTGTGTGCACAAAATTATATTGTTGTAAATTTTTCGATAAGGATTGATTAATAAAAATAAATGATAAATAAGCGGAGAGCAAATCTTTGGGGCAATTATTATTTTTTTCATTTTGTCAGAAATTTAAATTTATAGGTTCAGGGTTGATCATTATGTCGAAATTGTATATAGGCAAAGTAGGTTAATTTTTATTAAAAAAAAAAAGAAAAAAGTTTTTCTTCCCTGTGCACAATTTTGAGGAAAATACACATAAATCAAGGTTTTTCTCTTTCCCATATACGCTTGCGATTTTGAATTTTTTTTTTTAATTTAGAACAATTCAACCGATCTTCAATATACATTGCAGCATCTTAGAACCCTAAAAACTACACGTAATGGCAGAAACCTGATCATCGTAAATAAATTGGAATCAATGTTTAAAATAAAATCTCATACTATTTTTTGCCTCATTCTTGATTCTTTCATTGCCAAAATAACAAAAAAAACATTCATAATTTATTCATGCAGGGTATTTTTGGATGAATCCTTGCGATAACTGCAGGGTTTTCTATAGCTCTTGTTATTTATTGCATCAGTTTATTTTGTATCAAAGCAATAAAAATGTAGATTGAATCCACTAAAAACCGTTGAATTAAACTGATCAATTTGATTTATTTTTTCTTTATCAGATGTTTACTTTAAAGTCATAACCGTGGAAAGTTATCTTTGATTGACAGTTTTCCTTTGCCAATTTATTTTGGATTTTACGATAACAATAATAAATGATAATACAATATTAATAAATAAGGAGTTGTTTCAATTTCGAGGGAAAAATCGAAAGAATGTGGCAGGGAAAAACATCAGGGAGACTTTTTGCCAAAAATTTCGATTTTTCTGGGGTTCAGGGTCGGTCAGTCGAACCTTGTATTTGGCTGCTAGCCATAATATATGTAGTAGGTATGTATTTATAATTTGCAAACGAAGGAGGTAGAAAAGTATATTTTTGTAAAAAAAAAATTAAATTTTTCGCCTTCGCTTGTGCGCTTTTGACACTTAATTGAAAATTTCAAATTTTTGGTAATCTTCAGGAAACTTTACGAAGTATGAGATTCCTAGAAACCACGTGGGCACAAACTTCACAATTTATCGAAATTGTATATTTTTTTAACAAGCGGTTTTTTTTTTGCATCCCTGAAAAAATATGAATACAAATTTTAGGGGAAAAAATTGTACATTTTTTGCCTTAGCTTCTCTCGCTTTTGATATTCAGTTGAAAATTACAGATTTTTGGTAATTTTCAGGAAACTTTACTATGTATGAAATTCCTGCAAACCACTTGGACACAAACTTCACAATTTATCGAAATTGTATATTTTTTTAACAAGTGTTTTTTTTAGCATCCCTGAAAACATATGAATACAAATTTTAGGGGGGAAAAAATTGTACATTTTTTGTCTTCGCTTGTCTCGCTTTTGATATTCAGTTGAAAATTACAGATTTTTGGTAATTTTCAGGAAACTTTACGAAGTATGAGATTTTTTAGAAACCACGTGGGCACAAACTTCACAATTTATCTTAGTTAATAAAATGGAATTGGACCCAAAGTATTATTATTAATTTTTAAGGGCGTTCATTATAGGTAATTTCTCGCCCTAACATCCCAAACCGTTTGTCTTATTTTAACTTTATTCAACTTTATTATTATTATTTCACAAGGGTTCGCAGCTAGATTCGAACCCCGGACCTTTACCTTACCGCGATGAGCGCCGTGTCGACGCCTAAACCGTTGCGGCCACCGACGCTCCTTACCTTTATCGTTTGAAATGGCATATACTGTAATTTGGTTCACACATCCTAGAACAAGGGAATTCACCTTTTCAATTGTTGCAATAGAACTAACTTTGAACAAATTGTATAAAAATTACACCGGTTTTTTTTTAGAAAAACATTATCCCCTGTCGTTCCAGTAAATACTGTTTGCTATAAAAGTTCTTATTTAACGAATATAAAGGGTGCTTAAAACAATTTCGAATATTTCTTCTAAAAAAGATTTTTTTGGACTCTTTTATGTAACTTGTTATGTAACTAATCACATTTAATACGATCCTGCATATTATTTTCTTATCTTAGGTCAGAAAATAAATCGACTGATAAATAATCTTGAAGTACATGCTCTCCAGAAAAGCAACAAAATATATGTTATTCAAAAATTAAATTACTTGAAATATATTTTTCTCGGTTCCTAGGGAACATTGTCAAGACAGGTGTGTGATATTTTTAGACCATCATCAATTAAAAGTTTCAGTAAAGTTAGTGATCCGACATCCCCCTTGTGGTATTTCACTTACATTTAATTTAAATGTATGTGTTATTAAACAGTTTATGGAATATGCTTAGTTTGCCTTTTTTCCCTCACTTTCATTCGTTCATAAATAATCCCAAAAAGAAAAACCGTTAAATCATAGAAATCGAGATGCGTAAAAAGTTTAATTGTTTACATAAAGTTATGAAGAAAGGCTGATCTATGTTGTTAAACCATCTGTGATTTTTGGATGTCAAAAAGAAAAACTAACATGTAAAAAAAAACTAAATTTTCAACAATTAAAACTTAATCAATCGTACCAATCGTCAAGTTTGAATTATTTTCAATTTAGATTTTATGAGTTTTTTCGTCAAGTGTGATGAGCGGATAAAAACCTGTATACCAGCTTTGATTCTTTATTGGTTGCTTTTAACCCTTTCTCGCCCAACAGGGCAACACCAGATTAATAAAATGCTAACGCTTAGTTTTTCCTTACATGTTTCGTCCTATGTATTGGCAACACTGATTTTTTTTGGCGCTAATCTAAAATCTCTATCTTGGACTCTTCCGGCTTCAATATGGCCTTCTGTATCGATTGTTATATTTACCAAACAAAACATTTTTCATATCCAGTTTAACACTTTCTCGTCCAACAGAGCAACACCAGATTAATAAAATGCTAACGCTTAGTTTTTCCTTACATGTTTCGTCCTAAGTATTGGCAACACTGATTTTTTTGGCGCCAATCTAAAATCTCCACCTTGCACTCTTCCGGCTTCAATATGGCCTTCTGTATCGATTGTTATATTTACCAAACAAAACATTTTTCATATCCAGTTTAACCCTTTCTAGCTCAAAGTTCAGAGCAATTTTAGGCGAGTGTAACGTTTTACCTTAATTGTTCCATCCTGTATATTGGCAGCATTGATTTTTCTGGCGCCAGTCTATAATCTTGGAATCTCCTACCTCCACCATGGCTTTTCAAACGCTTCATCTTTTATCGATTATTAGTCTAACTTAACATTTTTCATAGCTAACTTATAATTTAACCCTTTCTTGCGTAAAGGTTTTTTAGAGCAATGCCTACTTTAGCTACTTTATTTAAGGTTAGAAAGAAATCCCTAGAAGTTTAGGGCAGACGCAGTATAGCTCAGTTCTGTCGCGTATTGGCAACACTGATTTCTTTAGCGTCAATTTTAACCAAACTGCTAACGTTCCGCTTAATCTAAGACATTAGACCGTAAAGGTTTAAGAGGCAGGTACTTCTTAGGTCCCATGGTGACTTAGTATTTCTTAAAAAAAAATTGAAATGGCCGTCGCAATGGTAGTGTTGTTTATAGCTTATTCATAAATTTGGCATATTATAAGTACGTCTTTACTTCAGGGCAATTTATCAATTGTGTTTAAGGTTAGCAGGAAATCCCCGTGTTTTTAGGGTTAGCGCAGTGACGTTCCTGCTGTTTCTGTCTGTTTTTGGCAACACTGATTTATTTGGCGGCAATCTAAACTCAAGGGGATTTACCGTTAACCTTTAACGGAATTGCAAAATTTCGTCTCGCTGTAAGACGACTTTAGTCCATAAACGGTTAATCTACCGAAGGTACAAACTAATCTGTAGATAATCTCCAAGAGTGGCCTTTAAATATTTCATGTCCTTTTGATTCAACTGGGCAGGGGAGTTAGATTAATGTTTAATAACGTCCATTTCAGACCAAATATTTTTAAATTAATAAATAAACTTTATTGTCTGTTACTTGATCTGTTGCAAGACTAACCAAAATCAGTAGATTGATCCTTGATTAATTTTTTAGATCATTAGTTTATAAGTGTTGAGTAAAGGTTTAGGGTTCAATGTTGGTAAGTTTTTCTTAATTTCGAAACAGGTTGGAATAAACTGTACCTTGGGGGGCTTAGTGTTTTTACAATTGCTGTAGTGTCCTGTACCAGGTGGATTCTTTAGGACCCATGAATCGTGATTAGTTCCAATTTCACCTGTCGTGCTCCACGACCAGAGTTTTTACTTTTATCTCGAATAAATCTGAGAGAAATCCCTTTTGGTTTAACTATATTGTTAGATTCAATTGGCCAGTGCAGTACGTAACGTGTCCACGCTCGATCTTAATTGCAATGTTCTTGGTGCGAAGGTGAATCGAATGCGATGTGATCCGTCAAGTCCGCGTTGCCCTGGAAAACGTTTCGCGGTGAGAAAGAGAAATCTGAAAATAGGCCTTTTCATTATAATACTTACGTTACAGTTTACATAAACGTCGAGACCGCTTTCATAAAAATACTGACAAAATTTCAATAAAATGGTAGATTGTTCGATGTATGTAAAAAAAATTCTGTTTGGCATTTAAAAACATCGGTACGGATTTGTTTTTTTACTAATCGATTTATTTCTTAAAACTTCACTACTGAAATAGTGGAACTTTTAATTTTGCCAATTCATATTTTTTTAATGGCTGTAATCGACTGTATTAATTATTCTTCTCGTCTAAATTTTTTGATTTAAAAAAAAAAAATACTGCCACGAGCGGGATTCGAACCCACGACCTTCGACTCAATACACCGCTCCGATGTCACGATAACTCAAGTGGTCAGAGCAATGGCGTATTGAGCCGAAGGTCGTGGGTTCGAAACCCGCTAGTGACACCAATTTTTCATCTCAACCAAAAACCTTAGATGAAAAAAAAAAATTCATTAGAATATTAATTTTCATTGTTCATTTATACACAACACTAGTTACATTTAGATTGCAGCCACCTAACATTTTAGTTCATTTAAATACAAAATGAAGAAATTTTAGAAATACGTTTTTCATAATGTGAAATTAATAAAGGCCCTGATGATGAACTTAAATTGGCCGAAAGCTTGGCTGAAAATAAATTTCTTCTTCAAGACCTTCTTGATCCAGAGTATTAAGTGATAAAGTGCTAGATGCTTCTAATTCTGAAAAATTAAGGAAGTAAGTTCGTAAATTTCAGCCCTGATTTACATGAGCGCTGGAGATTTCATGGCTGAATAAATATCCCCCATTACGAAAGCTCAACAAGCATATTTCTTATTTATTTGTTTTGAAACTTTCGAGCTTATGTTTTGTAAAGTGGTTGTTCCTTTACAAAAGTCAATAAACTGGCTGAAACTTAAGACCCACTGTTGTCCTCTGTACAGGTCAAATTGTTTATAATTTATTTTAATTTTACAATATTTTGCTACTGTACTTGTCGTTGCGTCTCTAAAATTTTTCCACTGACGTTCGCGATTGTTTTTATAGGTGTGTTTTCCTTTGGTGACAGGCCATAAAGCAGAAACTTGGTCCTAGGACGCATCCCTGGAGAACAACAGACATTATTTATGACATTTTGGAGTATAGTTTTTCCGTAAATTTTACCTTTCTTCTTTCCTTTGTTTCACCTAATTGTTGTCTTTCCCCCCCCCCAAATCAACACTTTTCCGAACCAAATTAAATATATTTAACATTAAATTACCTTTTTTTTTAAATGTATAGTTTTTAGTAAAACAGATTTTTTTTTAAATTTTAAACTAACACTTTTTACTCCGAATTAACCCTTTTTAATTTTAATTTAAATACATTCTCGCCATGTTAATTTCAATTTTTTTTTAAATTTCAACCAAATAATTTTTACTTAAACCATTATTAATCGAATTAACTCTTTTCAATTACATATTAACACTTTCAAATTTCAAATTAACCCTTTCCGCCCGAAATTAACCCGAATCAATTTTAATTTAAAATATTTTAACTACAAATTAATCTTTTTTATATTAAAATATTTCAAAAACGTATATACAGCAAAATGCCTGTATATTTGAGAATGTCAAATTTTAAAATAAAATATTTGAGCTTCTAAAGGATCGTATGAAAATTAATGACATGCAATTACAATTAATAATCATATTAAAAAACAATCCCAAAAAAGTAACTTAAATATAAATAAAAATTTTTTTTTTAAATTTTGAGTTTTTTTAATACGAGGATTTTTCAACTTCGAGGTTATATGAACCCTTGTGGGTCGTTGATTTTGAAAATCGTAAATTTGCAAGTAGAACAAATATTAATATTAATTTTTTTTTATGTAAGGTTTTTGGTTGAGATAAAAAATTTACTGCCAGGAACGGGATTCGAACTCACGACCTTCGGCTCAATACGCCCCTGCTCTACCATTTGACCTATCGTGAGTTCAACTGGTACAACAGCGGCTTATTTAGCCGATGGTCGTGGGTTCGAATCCCGCTCGTGACACTAACTTTTTTATGAAAACCAAAAACCTTACATAAAAAAAAAATTAATTATAAGAATTAACTTCACCAATTGACCCCTAAAACATAATTGGTTCAGTTTGAGATTTTAAAAAATTAATTCTTCAATTATGATTAATTTTTAAACATGTCTCTGTACAACGGACGATTTTATTTCACTGCAACTACGGTCTGGCTAGATAGAGGGGATTCCACTCTCAAAAAATGCAGCACCCTGTATGTCTGTATTCATTTATATGGTCTGTTTTTGAGTGTCTTGTTCTAACTCAAATTTATGGTTTGTTTGGAAGCTTTTTTCAGTAATATTTTCTTTTAGTTTAGATTTAAAAAAATTGAAGCTAGCTAGAGAGACAACATGCTGTCGTCCACTCGCGTCGATTGAGGTCAATTATCATCGATTGGAAGAAGAAGAGACTGATTATTCTCTCTTTTTTTTACACGTTTACACGCAATTAAGTGTAATTTCATAAGTTGGACAATCCTTCTTTTATTGTCTACGCAAGTTGAATCGATCACCTCTTGATGATAGCGCAGGAAAATAACGTTCAGTTTTAAACTTGACATCGTAATTATCGTTCTACATCGAACAGGAAAAAAACCTAAATGGGAGTGTTCAGCACTTGCGATCCGCTTAGTCTCGCCGGTTCGATCCCACAATTAAGGATGCAACGTGAGAAAGAACGGCTGAACAGATTCGATCGCCAGTCATTTCATTTAAAAAGTGGTCTTTTAAGTAATTATCTCGAACTTTTTCCCTCCGGATAAATTGTTTGTCTTTTGTACAAAATGCGTTAATGATCGATTTGTTTTTATGTTTTTTTTTTTTTTTTTTAACACTGCTATAACAACATAAACTGCCAAAGTTTCCCGATATTTTTCTGTTTGTAGAACAATTTTTTTAAATTGTTTTTAATCAAGTCCAAAATATGCTAGATTGTAGTAAAGCAAAAGTGTTCAGTTTTCAGGCGAGTGGATGTAGAACAATTAGGTGAAAACGCTTCGAGTTTCTCCCAGAGCTTTGTCTTCGTGCGAGACAGCATAATCATAATGCAATCGTTCAGGTTGCACTGGCGATTTGTTATAAAAATAATTTATCTCACAAGCTTTTCTTACTTGATTTTCATTTAAAGGCGATAAAATAAGCAATCTGTATTTTTTATTTTTTTTTTTTTTTGAACATTGTATTTTCAATAAGCATGATTTTGTTCTAAACTGTGTATAGTATCGGCTATTTTTAAACATAATCGAACGCACTTCCGCAGTTCAATCATCTTATCATCAGAAGCATTTCACCAGACCCCAAAGCGGCGAAAACCACGATTGATTAAAACATCGTTGGCACCGGCAAATAGCTGTTTGTCACAACAAAGGGCGGAATAGGGGTGCTGACCCTCTCGGTTTCATTTGTCTTTCAGTAGGACTTGCGAGAGGATGCGAGGTCCCCCCCCCTCACAAAAAAAGGGCACGTTTTCCCAATTTAGAAAAGGAAGTGATTAATATTCTTTTGATGTTTTGCTTACATTTGAATTACCAACAAGTTACCTTTGCCAAATTTAACTTGTCATACACAAAGCAAAAGTTTACTAATAAAAAACAATATTTACCATCTATTTATACCATTTAAAACTTAATTTCATGTCTAATCTACTTCATTTATCTTTTCATTTTAAAGTTTAAAAAAAAGTATCCATCTCAAAAGGAATAATAAAACGTAGAATGAAAATATATCCGTTTTAATGTAGGACAATATTCAAATAGGCGATCTGAGCCTTCGGTTAAAAAAATAGTTTTAAAAACAAACAGGACTTTACAGGTCATAAAAAAATACATATTTTCTACAATTTAATAGGCACAATTTTCCATTTAAAAAGTTCTCAAAATATAACCTCTGAATTTCGTGGTGGTGTTTGCATTTTAAGGAAAAAACTAATTTTTTACTCGTGGTTTTCAAAATCTTAGGGTTATAAGCAGGGAGAGGCAAAACGCTGGCTCCTTCCATTCGCATCCCAGTCTTGGCTTAACACGCGACTATTTCAGCGCAATAAGCCTTTCTTAGAGTTTTCTCTTAATTTTCGAAGTAACAAAACAAATTTTATCATGTCAGGGTTATAAACAGGGAGACGCGAAGCAGTTGACTCCTTCGTATTTGCATTGAAATCGTAAGTTATCAAACCGACTGGGTATTTCATGTTTTAAAAAAGTTTTTTTTTTTTTAAAAAGGGCACACTCGACACGACACGCAAGAATGGCACAATTACACAGAAGACAATACACTTCGAGCTCTGAAGATGATCACGATAAAGATCGAAACGTTGGCGCGATGCTTTCCTGAAACCTACATCACACCAAACCGCATCGCACGATTTCTAAATAAATATCGATTGACGGTCACTAATTACTACACATTTGAACAAAAGTTTTGAAAGTGATGCATAGAAATTCCCCTTGTTAGGTTATAAGGCGGTAGAGGCAAGGTGCCAGGGTATAAGCAAGGGAAGGCGCAACGTTCCATTTGCCTTACAATTTTAGGTCAACTAGCTAATATACCAGCTCAAACTATAATTTTCTCGTAATTTTCAGTGACAAACCACATCAATTGGACAGGAAATATTATATTCATGTAGTTCCATTCCAGGTGTGTAAGCAGGAAGAAGCAAGAAGCTGGGGAATTTTTTCAGATAGAAAATATCAACGAATTTACTTGCTGTTTCTAAAGTGATCAAAGTTTCCAATGGTAATAAAACATCATAGTCAGAAAGCGCCATGTCAGGGTTATAAGGAGGGAGAGGCAAGTTGCCGACGATTGCAAACCAAGGTTCGATTAACCGATTATTTCACCTTAAAACACCTTTATTAAATTTTCAAAGCAATAATATAAACTCTATTGTCCTGGAAATAACAGGTAGATACCGCCATGTCAGGGATATAAGCAGGGAAAGATAAAATGCTCTCACCTTCCGTTTGCATTGGAATCTTAGATCAACAAGCAACTGTGTGTATCAGCAAAAAAAAATGTCGTCATACTTTCTCGTAATTTGCGAAGGACAAATAAACATTCAATTGACCTAAAAATATCATAGTCAGATAGTGCCATCCGGGGGGGGGGGTAAGACGCTGATGGAGTATTTCAGCTAAGAAATATCAACCAATTTTCTCACAGTTTGGAAAGAGAAAGAAAGTTCCATTGGCATATAAAAAATCATAATGTTTGAAATAGTGCCATGTCAGGGATATAAGGAGGCGGAGGCTTGCTGTTTGCTTGCTGCTCTTTCTTTTTGAATTCGAATCTTGGTTGGATTCACAACCGAGTATTTAAGCTTTAAAAATTTTTAAATTAAATCTTCTCATAATTTTCGAACTAACAAAATAAATTCAATTGACATGAAAATACCATAGGTAGATATATCATCATCTCCATGTCAGGGAAATAAGCAGGGAAAGGTAAAACGCTCTCTATTTCCGTTCACATTGGAATCTTGGTCAATTTTTAATTGAGTATATCAGCTAAAAAATGTCATCAAATTTTCTCGTAGTTTTCAAAGTGACAAAAATCCAGTTGCGGAAAAGCGAAGTCTCTGACTTACAGAATATCGAAATCTTATGTTATCAAGTGACTAAGTATTTCAGCTTAAAAAAAACTCATCACCTTTTATGGTGGTTTTGAAGTGTTAAATGAAAATTTCTCATTTTAGAATATAAGGAGGGATAGGCAAATTGATCACTCTTTCTATTTGCCTTTAAATATCGTAGTCAGTTTCCAGGATTATAAGCAGGCAGTGGCAAGACGCTGACCCCTTCCATTTACCTTGAAATCTTAGTTTAACTGCCTCTTAGCAACCGAGTGAATCAGCTATAAAAAAGCCATAATTGAGTTTTCTCATAATTTTCAGAATTGGCATGCGTTAAATGAAAATGGCGTTAGCAGGAAAACATCCAAAACAGATAGCGCCCTGGTAGGAACATACGCAGGTTATGCCAAGGCAGTGAATCAAGTGGCTTAATTATTACAATTCTTTTTTGGGCAAAACCAGATTATTTGGCGTTTGACACTCAACCAAACCTTCGATTATAAAACGTTAACAGTCCTGCCGGTTGTGTAGCTGCATAATAACAAAACAAAAAATCCGCAAAACTCAAAACACGAATTAAACATGAATCAGATGGTTTCTGCCTGTGTAGTAATATTGTGTGATTGTAATTCAACTTTTTATGGTGGTTCAAACTTGTAAATCGGCCGTTATTGAAGTTGGCTTGTACGAAGCTCATTTTAAAAACGTGTTCCCACCGTTAAAGCCTCTGAACCAAAACACCGCTGCTTTACGATGCCAATAGAAATTTTTTTCAACTGCCCCTTGTGTCTCACAGTTAAAAAAAGCAATCGTAATAATTTATAATAGCAAAGGTGTAGAAATGGAAATAGTTGAGTAAATTTAAGCAACGGTAAAATTATATGATAGATTAATAGTTCAAAAAAGATTTAAAATATGACCACTTGTGCAAGAATCCATTTATCAAACTGGTACTTGAATTGTGTACCTGTCAAGCTATAATCGATATTAATACGATACATTCTTCTTGTCTCGATTAACGGGATCCGATTAAAAATACCTTTAAAACTTCTTGTAAGCACTTTTCGAAATCTGATTTTCTTTTAATGTTGTTTTTAGTTTAAGGGTTCTATTAGGACAAAGCGGATTTTAGATGATAGACTCCCTTGTGTGCAGGAGTTAAGAGAGAAAGTATCAATGAACATAATTTTTCAATTTTCTTCGAACGCCGATGGCACCATGCGGGGAAAATAGGTTTAACAGGTAGTTTCGAAATTTCAAAACGACAGGGATATTTCCACAACATCCTCGTCTGGAAGGCCGGCCGTCAGCAGATCACGTCAGTCTTGCGGGTTCCAAGGGGAAAATGTATTTATGATTTCATGCCGGAAAGTGTAGCACTCTGCAAATCATAAACAAATAAAAGGGAACAAGGCGAATCCGTTGCCGAAACATTTCGACACAGAAGAAATGGAGTTAAAAACCTAATAAATATTTCAAAATATTTTTAACTACCTATTCTTAGAAGAAAAGTTGACCTAGATATATTTTTGTGTAATAGCAGGGTTTCGGGAGGTAAAAATTAATAGAAATAAAAGTAAATGCTTAAATTAATATTTTAACCATCTGCCAAAACATTTGACCAAATTTTCCTCTCGTAAAGTTTTCTTGAAAGTTGAATGCTTTCTAGAAAGCTAAAAGCAAAACGACGTTTAAAACTATCATACGTGAAATACGTGAGGGTATAAACACACCCTGGAACCGCACGGACCCCCATACAAAAAAAAAGAGATAACTGTTTCCCAGGTATACGTGAAAAAAAACCGTACCCTCTCCATTTCTGCATGTTTCATGATCGCACCTGAGTTGTTGAAACTCGGAGATTTTCTCGGCAGCTTTCAATTTCCAACAGGAAGGAGACTTCGTTGGAATTTCCGGCATTGTGGAACAGCTAGCCCCATTCTCCAGACTTTATCCAGCCCGATTTCTTGGCTTTAATAATGAAATCAAGTGTAGAATTAGACTGAATTTTTTTACATCATTTGAAAATGTTGTTGTCAATTTCGGCATTTATAAAACAATATTATCTTATCCTTGACGAAGGAAAAATATAGGTCGAAATCTTGACGATTGATAAAATATCTCTTGCTTGAATCAATCGTAAATCTTGATTTTTAACTAATCTAACAGCTTATGATTCATTACCCCGTGGGCAATTACTTCTACCGACTGGAACCTATCGAAGAATCCCCAACGTATGAACACTTTGACTTGCCCTCCTCTGAACATCAACAACAAGGAGCTACCAACTTGTGCTCAACTTGGACATTTAGGCGTACTATAAAGGAGAGGACGTACTCTGGAGGGCACCAGATTCAATGATACAGTATACAGATGGGTCCTAAAAAAACGAGCTTTCCTGTACAAGCCCAAAATACGAGGAATCAAACTCATTAGGGAAGTTCTTCGGTTTTTCACAAATATACACACCATGAGTGATTGTGCCATAGAAAACATAAACATCGGATAGGTATACAGCTATTAAAGCAATAGCGTGTAAAATATGACCCAAAATTAGTCATTAGTCATATGCTGCTGGGACGCAAAGGAATTGTGGATAACGAAAAAACACACACACTGGCCTACATGACCAGCGGGGAGCGAGCTGAGGCTGAGCTTCATCTACACCAATGCTGCGGCAGTAACACCATTCTTTCGTATGTGAGATACGATACGAGAGATACGCTCTTATCTAGAAAACCAAAACGTCCGATATGGCCGAATAGGCTAGGTGCGGACGTTAACGATCCTCAGTCCCTTTTAGGATGACCTAGTATGCGGGAACCTCATATCCTACATGACCATACCTCAGTTGCTACCTATAGTTCGTATACGTAAGGACGATAGACTCAGTACACTTTCGCTAAAACAACCCTCATCAAGATTTACAAACTCCTTACTGTGGTTTGAGAGGAACCGGTCACTGATATATGAGAAAACATACACAAAAGATGGTCATATATAACTTGCAGATGGGAAACAGCCACCAAGAAGCAACGGCTCAATGGAGACATAACCTAGCAAACAGCAAAAACCTAGGGAATGAAATTTTAGCGGCGTGTCAGTGACCTATATAGAAGAAGGATTGAGTCGATTTCACTGAACTGGGCAACTAGGATGGTACAATAACCCTGAAGGCTGCAGTGCCTGAGGAACACAAAAACCCCTTGGTACTATCCTTATCACTAGGACTACCCATAGAAAGCAGACAGACCCGGAATCTCCACTCTTCCTCCAATATATCTCGCTTCCGAAAGTTCAACGCTATGCTTTCCTTGTGATCTGGCAAAACATCCGGTGGACCCAATTCTCCCATAAAGTCCTGATATTGCCTAAGCTCGTTACTACCCTGAGCGGCCTCACTTTTCTTTTTCCAAGATCTTATCCGATCCCGTTTCCAAAATTTCCACACCAAGTTTCAAACTTTTCCATAATGAGAACAGATAAAACCTTGAGAGCTCATGGCACCTAAGCCCACATTTCCGTTCCTAGCTGTAGTGCTGCAACTGTAAAAGATTTTTTGTAGACTGCCTCGTAAAAGAAGTATTTGATAGAATTAAACGAAGAGAACAACTTTGCCTGAAATGTGCAAAATCATCACCACCACCGGTTACTTAGGACTGACTACTCCTAGAAAGCAGGCAGACCCCGAATCTCCACACTTCCTCCAATGAATCCCGTTTCTAAAAATTCAGCTCTATGCTTTGTTCTGAGGTTCCGTCAAGACATCCAGTGGATCCAATTCTCCTGATATTGCCAAAGCTCGTTACTACATTGCTAACTCCACTATGTAATTGACTTGACCTCACTCTCCTTTTGTCAAAGAACTGATCCGACCCCGTTTCTAAAATTCCCACACCAAGGATCACACTTATCCCTAATGAGAACAGACAAAACCTTGAGACCACCTGGCACCATATGCCCACATTTCCTTTGCTAGCAGTAGTGCTGCAGCTGAAATGGCTGTAGCCAACTTTAAATTATTTTTTGAAGACTACCACAAAAGAGAAGTATTTGATAGAATCTAACGAAGAGCACAACGAACATGACACTACTTTCGACCAAAGTGTACAAAATATGCTAAAACGATAAAGTCATATTTGAGGCAACTTAGGAACGTTTCAAGCAGACGGGAAAAGATATATGTAGATGGAACTTTTCGCTACTAAACAAAATACATCTGCCAACATTTTGCTATTCAAGGTAGTATCACTGTATTTCCTTTTCCCCTCCTTCAAATGTGTTAAATGCCAGAACAGAATGATACAATGATTACTACCATCACCAAATAGGATCTTTGGATTTTTATTGTTACTTCTTGCGTTATTAAGGCTTGCGTGATCTTCATCCTAATCCATGACCCCATGGGGTAGATGCTTTAATTTCTTTCAGCGTAACTTCTAAGAAATACTACTAATATCGGTTGTACCGTAAGTCCTTTGAAGCAAAACCGCCTTCAGGCACGCTTTTATTCTAATCAGCCGGGCAGTAATAAATTGACGGATAACTCTAAGAACGCCAATTAAGTCTGAATAATTTTTCCAAATTGTTTAATAATGGCGTGCCTGCATAATTCATAAAAACCGGTGTTGGTTTACTTCTGGCTGAGAGTTACAAACACAAATCCTAAAGGATCGGATGCGGGCGAGAGTATGAAAACATTGTTACAGTTTTTATTGATTAGATCTCCTGTTGACAGGTGTTAGTTACGGTTTAATTAAGCTCGTACCTATTTTATTAAGCCATAAACAACCGGTTCGTGAATGGCAGTGTATTCACAAAATGCACAATTGCCGAATGTAAATGTATCGAGCAAAAATACCGTTAATTCATTTGTTTGCAATAATATGAACAATTAAAATATTACAATTAATTAAGGTTTTTAGTTGAGGTTACAAAAAAGGCAAAAAGGAGGGAAAATTCAAAAGGTGCGGTTGAGATGAGAAGTTGGTGTCGAAGTGGATCGAGGTCACGATGGCTCAAGTGGTAGAGCAGGGGCGTATCAAGCCGCAGGTCGTTGGTTCGAATCCCGCTCGTGCCATTGCCCTTTTTTTATCTCAACTAAAGAAAAACCTCAGTTGATTGTTTAGGGATGGTTAGTGGTGCGAAGCCCATCAATGCTCAGGCAGAGATGCGTCAGCTCTCATTTTGAGAATCGGCCCGGTAAGGGCTCCATATAGCCCAGGTACGGACGTTAAAGATCCTCAGGTCATCCTATGGACCGAAGGCTGGACACGCAAGATTGGCACAATTACATAGAAGACTAACACTTAGAGCTCTGAAGATGATCTCAATAAAGATCGAAACGTTGGCACGATAAAGAAACTGTTATTCTGAAACCTACATCACACCAGACCGCATCTCCAGATTTCTAAATAATTATCGATTAACGGTCACTAATTACCACACATAATTTAAACTTTTGAGTTGCAGTGGCTAATATGAGAAAATATAGGCTCGTTTGATAATGAAAAATAAAAAAAGTTTTAATTTAATTAAATTTTGAACGTGTTCTGAAAGTTGCTGCCCTCTAGGTTTGGAAATAGTGTTTAGAATAGCCATGGAAAGTTTTTCAACATTGAAAAAAAGGTATATATTTTTCAAAATTCTGGCAACTAAAACTACTAATTCACGAAGGTTTGCAAGTTGATTGATCACTTCTTGTTGGAAATTCAACGTAGTTTTCAATATTATCAACGGGTTTGCCCAATGTAGTTTTGGAGTTGTCATTGTTTATTTGAAGCAAGATCGTGAAATCCTAAAAAGTCAGAAAAAGTGGAATAATTTCGAAACTGTTAAGATTTGGGCCATAGTTAATGAGGACTTTTTGTTTCCATTTTGAATGTAGAATCTATAGCCATTTGGTACAATTAAGATTAAGAATTTCACTTTTGTTCGTATGTTTCACTCGAAAGTGAGGTCTTTAGAAAGAAAGCACAGCGATAGCTCTGAATACAGGTATGAGAGATGTACTACAGTGTCGGGAAATTTGAGAAATGTGTTGTTTACAGATAGGAATTTGGTCAAAGGTAGCAGCGAGGTTGATGGTGAAGGATGGGAGGATTTGAGGAAGTGAGTGGATTCTATAACAATAGCTTTGGACTTCCCACGATTTAATTTTTTCGTTGTTTCATGTGCCCATTCTTTTTTGGCATTCAGATCTTTCAGAAATCTGAGGATAGCCACATGTAGATCTAAGGTTGTAACCTCAATGTTGAATGGAGTTGATATCTGTTCCAAAGGAGAAAGGTGAGAGCTCTGAAGAACACAAGTTAAGGGAAGGAAGGATGTGTGGCCATTAGAAACAATAAAGAAAGAGTATCATCCGATGGTACTGTTGGAAGACGAAAGGTTTATACAGGATTGAACCCATTGTAGTTCGTCGTCCGATCGACCAGTTAATATTTATTAAAGGTATTGGTTAAGATAAAGAAGTCAGTGTCATGAGCGGGATTCGAACCCATGACCTTCGGCTTGATACGTCGCGGCTCTACCACTTGACCTATGGTGACATCGAACCGCTCGGATACTTACTTCCCATCTCAAATCAACTCTCAAATTTTCCCTCCTTTTTGGCATTTTTTAAATGTTTAATCTATTTGATTCTTGTCAACAAATGAAATGGCAACGGAGAGCTTTTGTGAAGAAATATTTCAGTTTAACTATTAAATCCTTTCGTGGTCCGATTGACCGATTGACCTTTTTCAATTAATTATTATTTATGGAAGGTATAGTTGGAGATAAAAAAGTCAATGTCACGAGCAGGATTCGAACCCGCGACCTTCGGCCATACAGGATTGTTTATGGTGTGGTCCATCATGTTGTGCAGGTTTCAACTGGTTTTAAGTAAGGCACGATAATAACTACACTGGAAGATGATTAATAATTATTTTACAATACAGAAATTTTAAGACTGAAAGGTGCATAAATAGCTTTTCCAGAAGGTACTTAATAAATAAAGCCTTAAAGTTAATTGTACACGAAAAGTGGGAATCGTGAGTACCGCAACACGGCGAATTCTCAGTTATCTCTTTCAATTAGCGCCAATGGAAATATAATTGCCATCCAAAACAAAAGGGGCCGTTTTGTTTTCGCGAGATCTGGATCACTTTTGTGAAAATGGAAATATAATATCCCAAGGCGTGGTACCACTGGAAAATTAAACTGCTTTTGTTTTTACCCGACTTAACCGGCGGGGAATTTATTTCGAGAATTGGAATTCGTTATATGAAACAAATATAGATTGTTTATTTTTTTCCCTAATCGATGTTCAATATTAAAAACGGTTTTATTCAAATGAAATATATTTTTCCTTGTTGTAAGGAAAAATTGGTTCACTTCTCAATAAGTCTTTTCTTGCGAACTTTTCAACAGAAATTTTATATTCGATCAAAAAGATTAATTGCCGTTCTTTTAAAGGCGTATTGCTTTACGCTTTCAATACCTCGAAATCATCGGAATAAATTTATAAAGAGGAAAGAAAAGCCGAATGGAATAAATCGAGACGGAGTTTTTCCGAGGGGGTTAAGTGAAAGCTTCGGAGGAAACTTTTCTTTCGGACACTTTTGTTATTTAATTATTTGTTTTATTTGTTGGCCGAGAAATCGCAAGATTTTGAAAATAAGAAGAAAAATAATAACGGGGAGTATACGAGAGAGAAGAAAAGCCTCCAGTAATTGCACAACTTTTCACAAGTGAAATCTTGTTTTCATTCTTTTATTTATTTACAACTTTAAATATGCAAAAAAATATTGAAATTGGTATTATATTGTGTGAACGTGCGCATAAGGTTGGACGGGCAAAAGGGCACGAAAAGCATGAACGGTGTCCATCCAACTGGAGCCACGAGCCAGAGTGCATCCATGAACGGGGTGGAAATTGACAACTATCCTTTTCCAATGTTAGTCAACAAATTTGTCTCGTGGCCTTGTCTCCGACGGGGATTGGCGGGGAATGTTGAACATGGCAATTCGCGGATTAAGGATTTGAGTGTAAAATGAAAATATAACTTTGAAATGAAATTTTCGAAGTTCTCGCTATTAAAGCATTTATTTTACCAACATTTACAAGTTCAGTATTGTTCATATCATATCAGAAACATAACGTAGTTTTCAGTGGTAACGATAGATTTATCCAAAACCTTCTAGTTTTGGAATGATCATTGTTTATTTGAAGCAAGGACATGAAATCTTAAAAAATCAGAAAAAAAGAACAACTCTGAAACTGTTGAGGTTCGGACCTTAAGTTAATTAGGGATTTTTGGTTCCATTTTAGTTGTAGAATCTACTGGCAAAGTTTGTATCACGAGTTGCCGAACACCCTGTGTATTAAGCTCCAACACCAACGAGAATCAGATAAACGGAGGAGAAAGAAGTACCTTGGGCAGATTGACGTATCGGTCTGTATTGTAAGATTTTAGTATCAGGAATAGAGTAGCTGGTACGAAATATTGACCTTTATGAGAAGACCCGGGTGCCATACACTGTCCTCGAAGACACCTTGCAGTACGGTTTCAGTTTGAGGGAGGGACAGTGTGTCCACAATGCGTAGAACTTGATGAATAGTCGAATTCATTTTTGAAGAGAATTCCCTAGGGTGGGTAGTGCGAAGTACATTGAAGGGTTATTAAAATGATTACTTTTTTAGGGAGATGAGATAATTTTTGGAGTATATCGTAACCAGGGCATTTTGTTTTCCTGAGGTTACAGAGAGCTTGCTTGATTTCTCTGGGAGGAAATGGATTTGGGAAGAACTTTAGTTCAAACAGGCACAACCCTTCAGTTAATTTATCAATTTACTCATGTACGAATTACGTGATTTTCTAGATACGGATAGGCTTGAGATATGTTAGGCTCTGATCAAATTTGAATTGAAGGTCTTCACCTTCGAAAATTGGATCAGCTATGGTATGGTTTACAATTTCTCCAGCAAAATCAATTGGATGTCTTTTACATACTGCAGAACTGGAAGGAAACTGATCCTTTTCCGTTTATAATATTCCATACCATTGTATACCATGGTACTCTAGCCCCATTAGAGCAAAGGTCACTGGCAACGAGTTTAGGCCTTCAGTGCTGCTTAGCTGTCGAGCTGCCTGTACACATTTTAATCCTTTATAATTCTTTCTTGTACACAGATTTAATCTCAGCTTCAAAAATTGATCAAGGAGTCAAAAGTTGGCCTTTAACTAACTGCTGCCTCCACTCGAAGTGTTATTTAAGATATATCTGTACCCATAATAGGCTCATAAGATGTAAGATGTAATGTTCGAGTGTGTAATATACTACACTCCTTGAGAGCTGTTGGATCTCCCGTACTGTAATTATTGTACTAAGCTGTTAGCCCTAGTTAATTAAGAAACATGATAGGTAAGCTCGGTTTTAGTGATTGTCTTCTACGGTTGCGTTGTACGTACGTTGTTTTGTCTGTATGTGCAGTGTTTAGTAACCGTTACTTGATGATTATTTGGAGGTCGTGAGATGGGGTCTGGTGTGACGTAGGTTTTAGAATTTCTTTTTCATTTCGACGTTTCTATCTTTAATGAGATCATCTTCAGTGATCAACGTGTTTGTTTTCTGTGTAGATAGATCAGTCGTGTTGATAGTACCATATGTTTACCTGTTTCGTCCACGTAAGCTTATGAGGTTTGTTATTCTTAGATATTGGTTTGCCTCGAGCAGTGTTTAATGAGGATGTTTTTAGGCAAAGAAATAGTGTACCCTCTTTACACTGCTAACAATCTTCAGATTCTGTTATGATGTAAGTGATATAAGGCTAGGGTTGATAGTGCCAAAAATGATGTGTGTCGGTATATCATTGGAACGATAAAAAATGACAAAGCCTTGGTAGACGACTCCACATATTAATCGGGAGGTCCGTCTCGTCGAACTTAGCCCGTACTAGACCTGCGATAAATTTCTTGTTGTGCACCCTTTGCAACTTTTGACAATTCCTCCTCCTTTAGTCCGCCCTTTTCGTCTCGAAAGGCCTGCTATTTTCTAGTTGAGGTCGATTGTTCGTCCATTACCCTGATGGCCTCTGGTTGAAGTCAACTTGAGAACGGGGTCGCGTTCCACGAGGGAACGATATATCATCCAGAGTTTGTTATGCAAAAACATGCCACGGCACGAGAGACAGCGTTTTGTCAACGGCACAAGCAATTTACGCTAAAACATCAAAAATAGTGTATTTTTCGATGTACCTCTTATTAAATTAGTTATTTATAGTCCACTGTATGGCATATTTAAAAAATTGTCTTCTTTTTTGATTTCCCTGTATGGTCCGTTTCAGCAGTGATGCGTCTCAATTTTTTCTCTACCAATTTGCCGTTTTTAAAATATTATATCCATATTAAAAGAAATGTGTGTTGCTCTGACGCAACATTATGCCAGAAAGGGTAAAAACGTGCAGATTCAATGAAGAATGGTGGCAATATTTTTATATAAAAAACATTGAAAACGGATGTTTTTAAAAGTTTTACGAGTATTCGCAACAGTAGAGATTATATAGGGGTGCCGGTGTTCTTGACAAAAAGACGATTTGTAACTATGTCGGGTTCGAATGCGTGGCCGCTGGATTCGAACCCTGAACCTTTACATTACAGTGATGAGCCAACGACAATGCCTACCGTTGCGGCCACCGAATCCTCCCCCGGAAATCCTCATTATTTGCTATAAAAAGCAAATAATTGTTTTTTCCACAGAGAATTTTTAAACATAAAAACAATAGAATTTTCTGATTTTCATAGCACGATTTAGTGGTAAACACTGATTTATTGTAGTAACACTTTAGCCATCCTATTTTTTGAATTGCCGGTAATGTTTCTGAGTCATCCTTTTGACGTTCAATCGATTAACGTTTTTGCTTTTTGTTTTTTCCAGAAGCACCAGAAACTTTGCAGCATGGAAGTGGGTGTGGCGTCGTCGTACAACGGCGTTATGAGGAGTCAGAGCGAAGTAGGAGAGCGAAGCCCCGGCAAAGGACTTCACGTCAATTTCACCGAAAAGGGCGAAGTCAAGGAGAGACGTGAGAAGTTCCTGACGGCCAAGTACGGCTCCCATCAAATGTCTTTGATCAGGAAGAGGCTCGCTGTCGAAATGTGGCTCTACGACGAGCTACAAAAACTCTACGAGTCGACGGTAAGCGATCTTTCACAAGTTCTGTACTTTAAACACCGATTTGGCAATTATTCCACTTTCTCTTTTCCTCTTAAACATTTCTTTTCAAGCCGGTGTATTCACCCTTCTTGAATTAGGCAATGTACTAAATCGTTAATCAGCCGGTCGATGCCCTGTTTTCAATCTCATCTGGCGTCATGTGGGTGGCATCATTGTTTTCCGCCATGAGTTCGTAACAACCATTGATTGGATTTCTTTTCGCGTCTGTCAAAACCGACCAACTCAATTATTCTCTCTCGAATACATCATTTTCATTAAATGGTTCAACCCTGAACAATTATCGATATCTGCTGACCATTTGAACGCCAAAAATGTGCTTTTTGTTTATTTCTTTACCTTACATTCTGATATTTTTTTATGTACCTAGGGCCTAATTTATGGTCTAATTGCGGTCTCCCCCCACAAAAGCTGATGGAGAAGCCTATTTTTAGACCAACTTCAATAGGATTTCAGCATCAAAACAATCCGTTGATCAATAGTGTTGACAGTGTATCAAAGGCCCCTGGGTTTCTTGGTTATTACGCATTTTATTTGCTTGAAATGACTCCGCCTTTTACGCATCAGGCATTCCATCACATGCAGAAGTCCACCTTCACTTGAGTTCCCCTGAGCAAGAAAAAATATCATTAGACTTTTATGACCGGGGTAATATGGTCCTTGAAGAGGATAGTAGAAGTTCATATTGGTAGATAGTCCATTGCATAGAGTCTCAGCCACGCCTGTTTAGCGCACGAGTTACCTATTGTTTGTGGTTGTCGTTTGTCTATGTTGAGAATTCAGTGTCGATTAAGCAGGTTGATCCCTTGCGTAAAAGGCAGATGCATTATTGAAACAGTGACAACTCGTAGCAACTCCTATAATCTACATAGACCCAATGGTGACTGCCTGGACAACAGGTCAATGAAAACGATGCTGGACAATGCTCATCGTAGAGTCAGTCAGTAAACGCGTTTAGGAACAACACACCACTTTAGTGACTTTAGTAATTAGGAGTAGGTTGGCGACAGTTACTTTCATCTTCAGCTGTCTGCAGTACAGGCAGTCCTGAAAGAGCTTGGGCGTTTATGAACTGGATGTTGGTAGACGGTCTGCTATACTAACTCTCCAATTGATCTAAGCGATGAGACCTACGAGTAGGTTGTACGGAATTGAAAGTACTTTGTTGCTTCTGGCTTTTTTCTCTGGGAGAATTCTCGACAATGAGTCTGATATTAACTGTACAGAATAGTTCATTGGGTGTTGTTTTGAAGTGGAAAGCATTTCTAGCATAGTTGTGACGTCAAGTGGAAAGTTGAACTAAGCCACAGACAGCCTCCACATAGTTTCATGATGTAAACTGTCCAAACAACAAGCCGGGGACGGGCAGCAGGGCGTTTTCTTCTACCGTACGGTACAGAGCACTACGTGCTTAGGAACATCGAGGTAATTACTTTGGTGACTGGGTAATTAGGAATAGGCAGGTGATAGTTACTTTCCTCTTCGGCTGTATGCAGTACAGACAGTCCTGAGAGACCTTGGTGTGTGTTTATGAACAGGATGTTGGTAGACGGCTGTCATACTGACTGTCCAATTAGCCATGACACCTATGATTGTACGCTATTGAAGTAACTTCATGCTTCTGGCTTTTTTCACTTTAGTTTTTCTCAGGATGAAATCTCGAGAATGAGTCTGATATTAAACGTTTTAATATTTAGAAAAGTGGTAGTTAATTGGGTGTTGTTTTGAAGGCGAAAGCATTTCCAATGTAGTTGTGGCGCCAAGTGGAAAGTTGAACTAAGCATAGATACCATCCACATAGTTTCATGATGTAAACTGTCCAAACACCAAGCCAGGGACAGGTAGCAGGGCGTTTTCTTCTACCGTTAGGTATAGAGCATTACCGTGTTTAGGATCATGAGGTCATTACTTTGGTGACAAGGAAGGCGACAGTTACTTTCCTCTTCGGCTGTCTGCGGTACAGACAGTCCTGAGACCTTGGTGGGTATTTATGAACTGACGGTAGACGGCTGTCATATTGACTGGGCCAATTAGCCTCCGCAAAGTTTCATGATGTAAACTGTCCAAACAACAAGCCGGGGACAGGTAGCAGGGCGTTTTCTTCTGCAGTACGATGTAGAGGAATACAATGTTTTGTCTTTTGGCACTTCGCTCTATTTTTGTCGAGATTTTGCCACGAGCCTAATGTAAATTTGTTAGCTCTTGCTTTCAACGAGAAATGCGGTTCAATGGTTGCTGTTTGAATGTCAGGCTTGATTTCAGCGTTGGTGACGCCTGGTAGAAACTGTACCAAATCGCAGGCAGTCCCCAAAATAGTTCATCTAGAGTCTAGACTACCAAAATCGTTAAGAGACGTTAACTTGAAATTTTTGACAGCTTTGGCAAATCGGCCGTTCCCTTGCAATGAGTTCCCCCTTATGGGATGTTGGAACGGCGGTGGATCATCTGTTTATATTTATTTCAGTTTATCATGGGTTAACATCAGGCTATTCGTTAGGACATTTATCCCAAATTTTATTTCTGGAAAGAGAGGGTTTAGGCCCCAGGAGTACAATCTCAAAGCCATCTGCCGGCTAACTGGGCTGTCCTGTTATCAAGGACATCAACAGGAATGCCACGATGGACCGAGAAATGCTCAATATTCTTCCGACGGATTACGAAAAAATCGGTTTTGTCCAATGAACCCAAAATATCCTTGCATAAAATAAATTTCAGTAAATTGCGATCAGCTGAGCAATGAAATTGCTGTTTCTTGTTGGTAGAATGTTTTCGAGTATAAACACAATAACAATACCTTAAACTATGTAGATACTTGTAGTTTTATGTTATTTTAACCAAGTTGTTTTTTTTTAACAAGGCATCTGTTTTCTAAAGGCAGTTTAATGCGTGCCGATTTAAATTTAAATCGTGTTGAGTAAGTTAAACAACTCTTATCTTTGAAAATAGGACCAGATGGGAGCGTTATAAATTATGTGATATCGATGAATTGATCTTAACTCGTTCGTGTTAAAACACTTCAGATGAAGTATCTATTTTGAGGTTACGCCACAGGTGATTCTTACCCTTCTGTGTTTGCTTTTACTCGCTGATTAAGATTTAATTCTTGGTAGATATTTCGACCAGCGTGGAAATCGTGGGCGAAGCTGATAAGCGATAACTCTTCTCCCGAGGTGATATCGTGTCCCGACAAATTTGACTTGTCCGTTTAACTATGCGGGCCGTCACGAATGCACTGTTTTTATCCTGTAAAACTTGTCGAAAACACGTTCCGTTCTCGCATTCGCTGAAATTACGCCGAGACCTATTTTTAGACATATTTGTAAAGCAAACTAATTGCTGTTAATGACAATGAATGATTATAATTTGTTTAAACTGGCTTGATAGTGTGATAACAACTGAATTCTTTCGAAAGGCCTATTACACTCGTTACGTTTATCTTTTCGGCCCTTTTGACATATTAACATGACCATTTATCATGTCTCGTACTGTTGAATTTGTCAGTTGACGCGAACAGAACCAGTTTATTTTATATAAAATATAAATTATAATGAAGTAACGCACATACGTAAAAGTAAAATTTGAATATCATAACGTCGTTGTTTGGGGCGTCGGTTAGACGTTGACACGGCGGTCATGGTATAAGGTGAAGGTCCAGGGTTCGAATCCAGCCGGCCTGCATAAGAACGCGACATTTTTCCAAAACTTCGTCACCCCAAGGGTTCATAAATCTTGTAGTGAAAAAAAAACGCGCTGTTTTTATTGGTGCCTTCTTTGGATTAAGTATTTTTTTCTATACGGTATTCTTTGAAATCGTCGGTTAACAATAAAAAAAACCTTACGCAACCGTACATCAGCCATGCCATTATTTTTCGATTATAAATATGAAAATGAAAAAAAGGAAAAATTTTAAAAAAAATTGCTGTAAAAAAGAACAAGTAAACTAACAATACACCACAAACAGAAAAATAGTTGGAACCTCGTTTTTCTCATTATGATAATAATTTCAACGTTTTTAATAAAATTAAATAGCTTGTATAAAATGTTCACATTGTTTTTTATTATGTAGATTGATGAGGGAAGGCTGATGCCAACGAAATCGATATCGACAAAAAAAATGAGTTCGATGACTGTCTAGTTCGTGAAAAGAAACCAACGAAATTTCTTTTGTAACGACTCTAAACAAAATTTTATTTTGGCCGATTTACCTTGTTTGGAATAAGATAAAATTGAGCTGAGGCATGCGAGAGAATAGAAACAAAAATTACACTGGAGAATATTGAACAATGCGAAAATGGACCGTACCTAATATCCCAAAACGGCAACAAATACTGATTATGTGAAAGCAAAGTACAGCTACAATGAAATAAAAATATACTGAATATGATCTTTGTCGTTAATATCGTTTTGGTCTTTCCATCCTGGAAATGGGAGGTCGTTAAGACTGGTTTCGTCATTTGGCCATCTTCAGTCTGTCGACACAAAGATACCTCACAATATGTCGACTAATTTGTACGTAAGATGTCCAATGAATATTTGATTCATGTTAAATGTATAAACCACTTTTCCAATCACAAAACAATTCCATTACAGAAGATGCGTAACCGTCCGTAGGTCTGCGAATGGATGAACACATATTTGGCGAGTTTTCTGGACCCATTTGTTCTCTCTGGTTCATAGTTTCTCGCTGATGATGACTTAAAAACGCCGAAACGCAATGCGATCCTTATCGATCCGTTCATTTATTCGCAAGGCAACTAAAACTTTTAGTTTTTTCTAAGATCTCTCTGCGTTTTCTGCGATTGGTCGTTATTAATCATGTTGGCCAGCCTATCGCCGGGTTATAGCCGAAGCGTATAGCCATTCAGCCATCATCAGTTAGTAAATATGTATGTTTCTCGATAAAATACTGCCGTTTATTCGTCTCATTGTTTTTATCAGTGAATATTTGTTTATGACAAGTATATCAATTAAAGGTAAACACAAGTTAACCCTTAATCCAAAACATGGATAAAGGTTTTTCAATGTTTACTTTTTACGGGATTTAAAATGTTTATTCAGTCTCATTTGAATTCTGAGGCAATAAACTGTTTTTAGTTTTCATCTTTGTTTTCTAAATTTTAATTGTTCCCCCAATCCCAAAAAATATCGAAAGTCAGCAAAAAAAAGTAGAGTAAAAAAAGATTGATAGTTTAATTAAAAAAAAAAAAAATTGTAAGATTATCTTATTGTAAGGTAGATTTGTCATAGTTCAAAACTTTTACGAATCTTTTACGAAGTTAACTCACTTTTGCAAGCTTTGTGTGAAAACTTCATTCTTGAGTTGATCTATCTAGTAAAATCGCACTGGGAGAAAATTATCCGTGAGTTTTAGGGTTGAAATTATGTAAATGGCCATCTTGTACGTTCTAGATCTACGATGTGACAGAGATGAAATAACACTCTACCTTGCAAGTCGAATTAATCTCCTAAAAATATAATCAACTTAATCTTCACCCCCCAAAAAAATTCCCTTGGCTTAAATTAATTTTCCGTTAAGATGAACTTGTCAAGAAATGCTAAAGACGAGCAAGTTCAATGGTATATCCTGCAGTTTTGATGTTTTGAAAAGCTTCAGCACTTGATTCCTGTTATCATGTTTAGAATCATTGGTTACAGTTTAATTTCCTTGCTTCCGGAGGGTCAACAAACTCACAGAAACGTAATGTCAATTTATTTGTTAACATTATTAACTCGGACCAGTTTGACATTTGGATAATCAAAGATTCTCATGAGCGAAGAAAGGATGTCAAGTTTTAACAATGTGCCTTACGAAAAGTTTTAAGTAGTTCCGGCCCCCGGAAAAACCTATAATAAAAACGCGAACACGGTTTCCGCCCCGAACGGAAAATAGGAAAATAATGAAAGTCGCAACACTCAGGGAAAGCCGATGTGTGAGAGTTTCTTTTGACGAAAACGAGCCGACAATTAAGATGAAACTGTAGCGCACCATTGTTGTCTCCCGCAGGATGAATCAACCCGGTGCTTTATTAAAGCACGTCCTGATCAATAAGACTTTCTAATTTCGCTCCCTGGAGCGTAAAGCTCTTAAAAGAAAAAAAAAAGTCTTCTGCTCAGGAAACTCGATGATTCACACGGCTTCAAGGTATTTATGTTTTCCCGAGGGACTGTCGAGTTTGGCCCCATGATTCATCTTAATTGGCTGGTAAAAAGAACATGGAAGGGTTTTTTTTTGTTATCTCTTTAAATTGACTAGGTCGATACAGAAACAATCAAACGGCGATTGGCCATTTGATTTTGAACTGTTTTATTCACAAGTCGATTTCTTTTTTCATACATTGCCAATTTCCGAGTATGATTCAGATTCTGCTATAGCTTACCATGACTAAACTACATTTTTCCCTCTTTCCGGTTTTAATTCAGTTAGGGAAAAACCTAACTACTTAATCAATTTCTGTTGAATCCTGGTAAAGTTTGAATAAACGATCGAAAGCTTGACGAATTACAAGTTATTAATTGCATAATAGAACTCTATTATCGATATCGGTCGATAGTCATAGAAGCTATTCCTTCTTACCTATCCTTATGCTCGAATTCTACCGCTGCTTGAGAGCGAGTTGTGCCAGCGAAAATTCCGATACCGGTACGCCCACAAGGGAGCACTCTTAGTCCCGTCCTGTTTACCATGTATACTGCTGAATTTCCCTACGTTACTAGCATCGAAATACTGCACTTCTGAGGTGATCAAATTGGAAGACAATATTAAGTGCAAAAGAATTCATCGCCAATGCTAAATTAGGTTAGATTATATAGGAGAAGGCCGTTTTCTGGCCTACCATGACCAGTATTGGTTTATTGTACATATCTTTTTTTATCTAGAGTTCCTCGTTTTGTTTAAGGCTTTTTTTCCAGATCTCAACGTTTTTTCAAGGTTCCTCTGTGTATCCTTCAGGCCATGGCTTTTCGTCTTCCAAGACTAGCACAGCCTTCGCACCAACAGAGCACATGTTCGCTGATTCTTCTTATTGAGGATAACTGTGTAGACTTGTTTGCTGCCACTCCGAGTCTATAAATTGCCTCTGGGGTCTGCAGTGTCCAATCAGTAGTGCAACTATTAGGCAGGCCGTCCACTGGAGTCGTTTTTCGGTTTTCGCGGAAAGGGCCGGATGATCCAAAAGCCAAGAAATGAATACGAACGACGAACACTTCCATTAGAACCAATTTGTTCGTTGGGTACGCCGAAGCACTTTCCGATCAAAGTAAATTTGGATTTTCCAGTCCTATTCGGACGAATGGTTACTTCGACTTCAACTGTCAAATACTTGACATCAAACGCTCACCATTGTTAAACCCTTGCTTACCTTTCGTTTCGTTTTCATTACGATGTATTGCGAAAAATTGATAAGTGCGGTTGAGGAGTAGGCTCTTGGGACATGCGTGATCCACTCTATCACCGGAGAGATGCCGTGTAAGCTGTGGTCAAGTAATGCTTTAGAAATGGAACTTCCAATATTTTTGTTATTTTTCTTTCATTCCATTTGTACGTAAACTAAGAATTTTCCAGCAGCAACAAATCGTCTACATCCATTTGGGTTGTGTCGTGAACTGACGAAAATCGGCTACAGTGGCCGACGGCGTTCGGCTATATTGCCGGTCGTCCGTTTGGTCAAATAGTTCGGCTCCAATGGACGAGCAGCCTTATACCTAGGATGTCCTAGAGTTAGTAGTTCTGCCGATAGTTTCTGCCCCGGACTGCGTTGCCATTGATCGGAGGACTTGTCCAATAGATCTGCGTTTTTGACAGTTTGGTTTCCCACAAAATGATTTAGGCCTGATCGGTGCCCTCGTCGAACTTTCCCTGGTTAATTTGTCAGCTTCTTCGTTTCTCCTTTGCTCTGTGTGGCCTGGTACTTGTTCCTTAAAAAAAATGAAAAACCTTTTTCATTTCCACGATTGATTCATCCCTATGATTTATTCATTGATCCATGACTGTACAGTTGACTGTGTACACAATGAACCTTTATCTCTTAAAGTAGTATCTCGGTTTAATTTTCCTCAACGTTAGCCTTCCGGAGAAAACACTTCCAATCTTGACAAAATCATCTTTACTATGCTTCCAAACATCTTCACGGCACACCGCGCACCTTTTCCACTATAACATCTAATACTGCTCTACAATGCTCTCACGTTGAATTCAAAAATCTAAATTGTTAAGTATTTAATGATAATTGGCACATTATTTTAAGGCAGTTGTAGTGAGGTCTTTAAGGAAAATGACGATATTTTGTGCTTTCAATTAACGCTTTTTGTATTTAAACATTGTCCAGCCGGCCGTGAAATGATTCGTTTGAACAAAACACAATTCAACTCAATTTGTTGTTTAATAATGTCGGCAAATTTACCATTACTTTGTAAATGATGTTTTATTAAAATAAACCAGGAGGGGCTGGGTGTGACCTTTGATTTGTCGCTTAATTATTCCTACAGTTGATTCGAGCTTAAATCCGGTGTGTGTTTCTGCTGCTCGGCGAGTCGTAAAACGAATTTAAAAAAAAAAATCCCTGATCTAACCCCAGGAAAAATAGTACACTGAATTCCAAGGAGTATTTACGAAAAGCTCCTTTAGTCTATGTTTAAATAACGCCTTTGGAAAACAAGGCGTCCTGTCCGTTTTTAGATTAGTGTTTACGATTCGTTCCGGTCGGAATGGGTCGAGAGGAAATGACATGCAGTGCGTTACGTTACGAGGCCTTGGTGGAAGGTTGATCGCATATCTTCGCCCGAAAACCCACGTGCCGGAGGATTTAGGGCGACAGACACGTGCTAAATTTACAAACCCGTTGGTAATTTTAGAAGACCCCTTCGAACAGAATAAAAACAAACTTAAAACTCTACATCCTATGGTCACGGGTTGACGGCTGAGAAATTCCCGCTAATAAATTTTCAATGGTCCTCTAAAAGGGAATTGGCCGAAATGCGAGGTTTTGTTGTGGGTAACATTTCGTTTACTGTTCTATTGACCTGTCGTCTTGCGATTTGTTCTGGTGATTACGCAAGTAGAGACTTTACACGACCCATTTTCTCACAACGCGCATCCTCTCAATATTTTCGTGGGTATAATGGTTTCTCAAAAACAAATGAAAGGATTCATTCCTGTTTTTCTTGCTCTAAACTGAAAACAATCAATGTTTCTCAAAAACTACACTTACTCGCAAGAACAAAATTGTGATAAGCCATATCTAGGAAGCAGGGGTTTAGTATCTTAAAGTACTGCACCTTTCCAACTCATTGTACATTTCCTAGTTACTTACTTAAACTGACTCAATCTTTGTCTTATGTAGTAGATGCAATTATTCATCTTGGTGCCATTAATTTTGTCTCCATTGAGCAGTTGGTTTACGCTGGAAGATAACATGACTAGAACATTATTTTTCCTCTTTGCATAACCTAGGCTTATAATCGAATATACCCATATTCTATAAGTGATGTCTAAGCCGGATCTGCATGTAACCTTATCATTTCCCTTTATTTTACCGCGCCTGGCGGTGGCTAGTTTCGCTAATTTTTGCTCTGGCTCTTTAATCATGAGTTTACTTCCACCCCTGGAATTCGTCCACTTCTCATTAATTAAAAAAAAATATTAACGTTAACCATCGCAGAAATTAACGACAGTACAGTAATCCTAGGACGCACCATGGCTAGAATGATAATGACTGTTGACTGTACTGCAGACTCTGTAGGCATATAGACTAGGACACGCAGAATCAAGCCTGTGCAGATATTGCCAGGAAGAAGGAGAAAGAGTAGGGCAGGTCCTAGATCGTAGATGAGTAAATACCAAAGCCTAAATGATAAGATATGATGAAAAGCTTAAGCTTAAAGAAGAGCTCTAGAAAATAACAGATGTTTCACAATGCACCAATTTTTGTCGCGGTGCGTAAGGTCGTAAAAAGGTCGACTCGTCATTATCTTTTTGCCTTAACCATCTTTAATTTTAGCAAAGTGTTTACCTGTTCTTATGAAGGTTTTTCAATTATGAGGTTAATGTGTCTGCTACCTGGCCCACTTATACTTTTTTGTGGGCCCATTCCGAGATGGAAGAGTGCATTATGTCGTTATCCCAATTAAGGTAATGAAGCTATATATGGTCGCGCAAATTCTTCTCTGGCCAGTTTATCTCCTAGCTCATTACCCAGACGTTCTCTGTACTCCCCAAAATTGTCACGCTACGGTTTCTCAGATTTGGGGATTTTGGGTGTATTCAGCGACCGTTTTGGGTGTGACTTTCTTATGTGCTATTGTTTTTTAGACTGCTTAGCTGTCCGATACTATGAGAATGTTTTTACTCGTGTAACCTCTTTCCAGTTTTTGTAGCGCACAAGCGTATGTAAATTGATTCAGCTTGGAAGACCGAGATTAACCCAATAAGGAGTTTAATTAATCATGTTTTCGGCTTGAACATAATATACCTGATGAGTTGACACACCTTTTTTCGCAACCGTTGTAACCTGTTCAATATGATATTAAGTTGACTAAACGGACGATATACTTTGGGAGTCGCCGACCGCAGGACGAGTTGGAGCTTTTCATCATAATGATGACTGATAACACACAAACAAAATGAAAACTGCGAGGTCAAGCAGACCAAGATAATTGAGGTTCATAAACTAGACAACAAGAATATAAGTTGCTCAATAAGAAAAGCCAAAAAAATAACACTTCAAAAATGTTCAGAAAGGTGCGACAATTAGTAAAACAAAATAATGTCGAAGTTTACCCTTTCTGAAAAAAACAAAGGCACATGGAAATTGATGCATTACATCAAAAAGCGAGCTTAGCGTGATAGGTCACTTTCAGGTGTATGTTCCCTGGGCTAAAAAGAAAAGGAGAGAAGACGTCTGTTTGTAAGTTATATGGCTCGGATTCACCGTTTTTGTTGAAAATACCTAGAATTTTTTTGATTAGTGCGTTGTTTTTGACTCTCGGGTAGCTCGACCCAGATCCCGTTCCTAGGGTCATTGGTTACCGTCCGACCTCGAAAAACAACCTTTTTTGAATTCAAGCCCGTGGCGCTTCGTTTCGCTTTCTGTCTGTTACATTATTAAGAATTCAATTCCCGAAATGGTCAGACTTGAATAATAACAAAACCGAGTAGCAGACTTGAAGGTGGGCGGATCCCTTTTTAGCCGTACAATTAAAAATGTTGATTACACCTTATTACATTGTTTGCTTAAATGAAGTAGAATAATCATAAATTTGAATGGAAAATAGAATGAAAATAGGTTGGCCAATACGCAATTTTAAAAATTAATTGGTATGGAATAAACTTTTCAGGGATCATCTGGAAAAATTAATTGTTTCATTTGCACCCTACACATTAGTTAGTTACATATTACATATGTTCTGACAAAAGCTTCTTCACACGGTCACATCACAAAGATGTCTGCACCAGGAGGTCACATGCATGAGAAAACACCCAATGGCACGCGGTGACTCAGATTAAAGGGCATGCCATTGATTAAGGCGACTAGAAGGTTCTCGGGATGGCAACGTGTTAAGAGGGCTCGAACAGTTAGGTGAGGATGTGATTGGGGACTGATCAGTTACTGTCATAAGGGTTGAGGTCGTTGTGAATGGTGAGTTCACTGAAGCAGTAAGAAGTTTGACGATTTTCCCGACGACTTTTGATTGGAATCTGTTGACTTTGGATAGCTAAGCAGAAACCCACAGTCCCATTTCGTATTCAAAAACGTTTTCGCAATAAAGTCTTCTCCATTAGATTTCGTGATCTGATTGACTAAATAACTTCTTTCCATCAATAAATCTTTTAATGTTAGTTATTGTTTGAAATGAAAAAGCTAGTGTCAAGAGTTGTCGAAGTCACGATAGATCAAGCGCTGATATAAGTAAAACGAAGCATATCTTCACCAACAGCTCTCCGTGGCCATTTCATTCCTTATCGGCCTTCTCCGTCGCCGAAAATCGAATTCTTATTACACAACATTCGAAAAATGGCAAAAAGGATGAAAAATTCGAAAGCTAGGTTGATTGGGGAGTTGGTATCCGAGCGGATCGAAGTGACGATAGCTCAATTGGTTAGTACTGCGTCGTATCGACCGAAGGTCGTGGGTTCGATTTCCACTCGTGTGTAAGGTTAGTTTAACGTTGACCTTAAGATGGACTTCGGTCCTACAAGTTTCCTGTTAAGTGGTTGTCTCTTAGGCCTTGTAGTGATTTAACGTCAGTTTGCTGCTGAGGTAGTTATAATTATTTGATTATGATTGGAAGTCACTGAGCACATTTTTCTTCGTTCATTTCTTATATTACACCGATATCGATTAGACCAGGAGTGCTTGTAGGCTGGAGGTAGCTTGGAAAGGATTGGAGTTAATGGACAAAATTGCGGTATCATCTGCGTGCGTGATGTTTAGGATGTATAGGTAGATCAGCAGTACCTTATTGTTCAGGTTATGGATAGTTGGATCGAAGTGACGATGACTCAATTGGTTAAAACTGCGTCGTATCGAGCCTCAGGTCGTTGTTTCGATTCCCACTCGTGACACTAGTCTTGTGTAAGGTTAGTTTAACGTTGACCTTAAGATGGACTTCGGTCCTACAAGTCTCCTGTTAAGTGGTTGTCTCTTAAGCCTTGTAGTGATTTAACGTCAGTTTGCTGCTGAGGTAGTTTTAAGTATTTGATTTTGATTGGAAGTCACTGAGAACCTTTTTTCTTCGTTCAATTCTTGTATTATATTACTGCGATCTCGATCAGATCAAGGAGTTCTTGTAGCTTGGAAAGGTTTCGAGTTAGAGGTCAAAATTGCGTTATGATCTGCGTACGTGATGTTTAGGGTGTGTAGGTAGATCAGCAGTACGGTAAGTACTGCCTTGTACAATATCTGTTTAGCTTCCGACAACTCCTTGCCACTCCTGATTCTGAAGCTGCAGTCGATTATAGGATTTCAGGATGCGGGAAGAATAAGGAGTGGGTAGGAATGAAATCTGGATACCATACCTGAACTGCACCTAAGAACGCACCCCAGCAATAGTCTAAGCAATAGAGTAGAGAATAACGTCGTTTGTACCTTGTTAGATCATGGAATGATGAGGACTAAATTTGTGAGAAGAAATCATCTAGGATGGGTTTATAAGACGATATATAATTGAAAGGTTTGTAAGCTTTAGGAAGTGAATAACGAGGTAATAATAGAGGGAAGTGAGTGGTTCGTAAGTTGGCGTGTATTGTGGTTTAAAAAAAATAGTACAAATTTAGAAATATTTGTTATGTTTGATCAAGAGAAACATTTAGCTGTTTCACATTGTTCTTTGACAAGGTTGTTTTCATCACGGTGGTTACTGTCTCATGTTTACCGTTCCAAGCAATCTTGGAATAGTTGATTACCAGAGGCTTGAGATAATAGCCTTAATGGAGGAGATTTGACCGGTCTGAGAATGAATTATTGCGCCCCATTTATTTGATAACTACGCTTCAGTGACATTTTCTTATCATCCCTCGTTCAATAACGATTCAATCATGCTTTCCTGAATTCGAACCGAGATCGCGAGCCTTTGAAATCTACGCACCAATTACTGAACAGTTATGCTATTTGGATGGAGTTTGTTGAACTCTGAAGAAATGCTCGTCTTAACGAATCGTTTAAATTTCCATAATTTTTCCCCCTGTTGGGGGTATATCATTAACATGATCGTTAAAGATAATAAATGATCTGTAATAAAAACTTGGAAAATGGGAGAATATAATTTGTAAATCTCCGACTCCTGTGAGTCTCATCGGTTTTCCTAATCTACCCAATTTTGTCAACATGGAAATAATTCTGTCACGGTTGTTATTATAATTAAAAAATTACTTATTTATATGACTAATTTTAAGGATTTTTTTTGTGAAACCATTAAAGCGACTTCTCTGCTGAGCTCGTGACTCGGCGGATACTCAAACCGAAGACGGATTGAGTCAATTAAAGGGTGACTATTTTGGTTTATACAAACAAAACGCTCCCCCATTGACTCCTGGCTTCGTTTAATTGACCGAAAGAGCCGTCAAACGGGTAATTAACAATAATAAAGGCAGGTCGTTATCGCTTCCCCACAGTGAACTTGAATGAATCCAAACGATGCCGGTCGATGGAAAACCACTTTTTATAGAACTTCGCGCACGTTTCTGTACTAATTTGCACATTTCAAGCATCCCGTGTACTTACAACGAGTGTGTAGGTTTGTATAGTTGTATAATTTATTGGATGAGGGAGTGGAAATTATTTGAAATAGACTAATACATTGGGATGTGGCAAGGTCTAAGATCTTTAGGTGGATCTTTAGGTCAGTGTAGCCTCATTACGAATTTTGGATTGGAAGGACTATATTCGATAGATTAAAGTTTTTGGCTGTTCTAGTCGTACACATGGAAGTAATTAACCTAAAAGGAATCGGCCGCTTTACGACCTACGCACGACGACCAGTCTATTAAGCATCTTCATTTTTATCTTTTGCCAAGATATTTATCACACCTCAAAGCTGTTTTTAAGGATATCCATATGTATCGTCAAGCTTTGGATTATCCTCGCCCAGGATCTAATAATAATAAAGGAACATCTGCCCAGACTTGTTTCAGGTGCTCATAATCTGCATGCCTTCAGAGTCCATAGCAGGTGGACCAGGCACCAAATACTCGGAACCAATGGGGAAATACACCAGTATCTTCCAAGCCGAGATTCATGCAATAGAAAGATGTGTCCAATTTAATCTAAATAAAGGATACAAAAACAAGAACATAGCTATCATGTCGGATAGCCAGGCAGCCATCAAAGCACTAAGCTCAAACATCATTAGTTCAAGAATGGTGCTGAACTGCAAAACAAAACTAAACATATTAGGTGCACAGAATAAAGTAAGCCTCTGCTGGGTCCCAGGACACGTGGGAGTAGAAGGCAATGAGAAAGCGGACACCCGCGCAAGAGAAGGGGCAGCCACACCGCTAACAGGACCCGAACCCTTATGTGGAATAGGAATCCACACTATTAACGATTATCTCAGACAGAAGGACAAAAAGAAAATAAGGGAACTCTGGAATGCACTTATTGGACATAAACAATCCAAGAATTTTCTAACCAATTTTGGAAAGAAAGAAATCACGGAATGTATCAAAGGAAGCAGGAACAGACTGCGAATCCTAACAGGATTCCTAACAGGACACTGCAGACTAAATGGACATTTAAAGAAAATCGGAGTAAACCAAGATGGCACATGCAGATTCTGCAAAGAGGCGGAAGAAACACCAACACATGTATTAACAAACTGCGGAGCAACATTAGCCCGCAGGAGGAAGTGCTTTGGGATGTACAATGTGACCATAGAAGAGCTTCAACCAATAAAACCGGGCCTAATAATCAAGTTCCTTGACGAACTAGGACTCACCGATGTGCTTTAAGCAAAGAACGGGGGATACAATAGCTCTTGACGGGCGCAGTATACACACCCTGAAAACTTCCAATCAATCAATCAATCGTCAAGCTTTGGATTATCCTCGCCCAGGAGTAGCAATATCTGCCCAGACTTGTTTCAGGTGCTCATAATCTGCATGCCTTCAGAGTCCATAGTGTCCACTTAGCAGTCCTACTATATCATTCTGGTTCTAACAGGTCTTAAGTGTAGACCGTTAGTTTCTTCGATGGAGTATTTTTGCTGAACCGCAATCCCAATAAACGAGGACTTATCTGTTTTTAGCAATTTGTTATGACGCTAAGGGTTCAGGTAGGTGCCCTCATTGAACGTTCCTGGGCCAATTTATCAGCCTAGTTGCCATTTTGCACGATTCGTCGTTCAGATAAAATTAAAAAATAAAGTGTTGAGAATATAGACGCAAGGTAGATCAAAATTTATTTTTATTTCAAAACGATTTCTCTGTTATTAAATCTTTATAAGGTGAGGTATCAAAAATTGTCAAGGCCGTTGGAAATTATTGTAGAGGAAATTCGCTGTATTTAACATTTCTGCGGTTTTGACTTCGTCTGACCTTAGAACGACCTTCTTCCGATGTGCTGCTTCCGGTGTAACTGACTGCTCGAGCGGTTTTTTCAACTCAATGTCTATTTGTACTGTAAAAGTGTAAACAGGGACGGATAAGCCGTGATATTTCCAATGGGCGGATTTGTTTCGACCTTTGTTTTCAATCGGCAATAAGCCTCTTTTGATTTTCTCAGACCTCCGGCCTTGTTCCACTGCCTTTGTCGTTTCATAATACCGTCTTCCTCTTTGTCATTGTAGGTAATAGCCCAAGGATTTGTCATCAGAATTGAGACATGTTGCTTACAGATTTTTTCGGGTACAAACCGTATAATGCGATAAATTGTTAATTAAAGTTAGGTGAAGTTCAAATACAAAATAGTTCATGTGATAAAGGTTGTATCAATCTTCAAAATCGTTTCATTTAATACCTGCACGTGGAAAAAGAAAAGTGAAAAAAGAACCGTTTCAGCCCGGTTGAAAATTGACTAAACCTCCCGGCAGTAAGGACTGCGGAGCTTTAAGTGCGGTCAGAAAACTGAATTAACCTGGTAGACTGGAAAACTGTACACACCGCTGCTCAAGCATAACGAATCCTTCTGGGGGCCGCAGCTTCCCCCGCGGCCGCTTACTTATCTGCACTTGCCCACTTTCGGAAACAACCTGAATGTGCGGTTCGGCCAAATTACCACGGCTCGATAATAAATTATCTTCTCAATCAAAAGGTCAACGCCCTCTTAATTAATTGCACATTAACTTTTAATAAAGTCCATATGATATGGAAGGTTATGTTCTCAATTACATTTTTACAGGATATATTTGCAATGGAGAACTAAACAAAAATAGGTGACTGGTTCGTAACACGATTCTGCCACATAGAATTAGCTCAGAATGACAAAAATACCAGTTTAAAATAGACCTTGTCAAGGAGAAGAATACAATTATAAATTTGGTTATTTACTATTTTTACTGTTAATAATGCCGAAATCCTAAGGAGAATTATCTTTCTTTAATTAAAATTTGTTTAAACCGTTCTTGCCCAACATTGATTAAGGGCAAGACAACATTTAACAAATTTCCTAACGCTTTGCTAATCTCACGAGTTACTGCGAGTGAAGTGGTTTCCTTTATTTTTCATTCTGTGTATTGGCAACATTGATTTTTCTGGCGCTAATCTAACCTCTCGAAATCTTCCAATTCAACCATTTCTTTTCACCCCTTGTATCTTTTATCGATTATTGTATTTGCCTAACTGATTTATAGTTTAACCCTTTCTTGCTCAAAGTTGCTTTAGTGCAATGCCAACTTTAGCTACTTCGTTTAAGGTTAGCGAGAAATCCCGTCTGTTTAGGGCGGGCGCAGTACAGTTCCTACTCTATTTCCGCCCGTATGTTGGCAATTTTGATTACATTGGCGTCAATTTTAACCAAATTGCCCTAAGACAATGATAGAAAGTTAAGGGTCAGGGACTGCTTAGAATTTTTCTTGAAAAAAATTTTTAAAATAGCATGTCGTCGCAATATCTTGTAGTGTTTTTGATAGCTTGATCATAAATGTGGCTTGTTATAAGTACATATTTTCACCCATTTTTGCCCAAAGTTGCTTCAGAGCAATGCCAGCATTAGCTAAGTTTATTTAAGGTTTGCACGATATCCTGTTAGTTTTGGTCGGCCACAATTCCTGATCTAGCTCTGCCCGTGTATTGGCAACAGTGATTTCTGCGGCGCCAATTTTAACCAAATTAGGCAAATGTTCGCCTTGCCGTAAGATAACATTAGGCCATAAAGCGTCTTGGGCAGGGACGTTCCCATGATGACTTAGCATTTCTTTTAAAGATAAAAATTGAAATAGTATGGTTATGTTGTTCTGGTCGTCACAATATCTTGTAGTGTAGTTTATAGCTTGATCATAAATTTGGCATGTTATAAGTACGTGTTTTAACCTATATTTGCCCAAAATTGCATCAGAGCAAACCAACATTAGCAAGTTTGCTTAAGGTTAGCAGGCAATCCTGTTATTTTGGTCGGGCTCTGTACAGTTCTGCTGTAGTTCTGCCTGCGTATGGGCAACACTGATTTGTTTGGCAACTTTAACTGTTCGCCTTGCCCTGAGACATTTTATATGTTCGTGTTTAACCCATTTTTGCGCAAAGTTGCTTTAGAGCAATGCTAACTTTACCAACTTTGTTTAATGTTACCCTGTTAGTATTGGACGGGCGCAGTGCTGTTTTTGTTTTTGCCCGTGTATTGGCAAAACTGATTTATTTAGCGCAAATCTAAACTCTTTCGCTATTACTCAACATAGGGCCTTAAAGGGTTATCTGTTACAATTCCTTGCCTATGTTTCTCATGGGATACAATTTCATAAGCTATTAGATGGCCTTTGCTGGTTTTGCAATTGAAAGCTCTTTAATAAATTATTATGCAATCAAGTCGGTAACCATTAAAATTTAAAGCAGATGAAAAATGGATTAACTGGAACAGAACGAGTTAATTTTGATTAGGGTTTGCAATTTCTGTCATCTGGGTGTGTTTTTTAAATATTCAAGCCCAAACGTCCGCAAAAAGTTTGCGCTTAAACCCTAAATCATGATTTCTTCTTAAATCTTAACTTTTAACCTTGTTAAAAACAAAATATTCTTTTATACAAAATGCGTTTTTTCTAATATAAAGGGCCGAGTCTTTTCCCATCAATAAATCACGACGTAGACCCCATTTTAAAGGCGTGAAATTTGTGTTTTCCGGTTCAATCAGAGGTGTGTCGGTGTTCAAATACATTTGTAGAAAGGGGAGCTTGAATCCGAGGGGGTTGAAAAACCCAACTTCATCGATCCGCTTAATATACCTGGTCTGAATACTTCGCCACAGTCATTTTTCACCCAGGTTTTTTTTTATGCTCGAGTACACTTCAGGTCAGGATTATGTTATAAAAATTAAAATAGTAATTGTTCTTTTCAACGTAGTAATGTATTTTCCAGGGCTAAGTGAACACCAAAGAAAATAAAATATTTTATCAATCTTTTTATGTACGTTATTGGTTGAAATGAAAAAGTCAGTGTCACGAGCGGGATTCGAACCCACGGCCTTCGGCTGCTCTAACCACCCGAGCTATCTTGATATTTGAAATATGTCAAAAAAGTAGGGGAAACTCGTAAGGAAGGTAGAGATGGGGAGTTGGGGTCCGAGTGGATCGAAGTCACGTGGTCGTGGGTTCGAATCCCGCTCATGACTGAAAGTAGTTATTCGGACGATCGGACCACGAAATATAATGGATGTAATAATTTGGTTTTATAATTGTATTATTCATAAAAAATATATCTTTTGACATACCTGTGGTGATTTAATCGTATTTGCTTAAAACAGGAAAATTTATCAAAAACGAAAATGTAGCCCAGGGACGAAAGGATTCAAAGGGTCTTGCTTTTATGCTCTCAAATGAGATCTGAAATTTTCATGACTACTTTCGGAAACGAGACAGCTCTGTGTAACGAGCCTTTTCGCTTCTATCGGTCAGTAATCGCCTAGAAAACACCCAGTGCCTTCGTTATCGATATCTCACGACTCGTTGCCGGCCAGTCTAAAGTACCGGCAATTATATGCAAATTAAGCTCCCGCTTGGAATCATCAAACAGGCTCACAACCTTTCGTTTAAGCGTTTAATTTCAATTGTTCTACGCCTGTTTTATACTTCTGCGCCGTCAACACGTTCATCCTATTTTATATCATTGCTGAACGAAATGTCATCATTGTATTCCAAATGAAATATGATAAAGAAATGCTAAATGAAACATTTTTAAGTCTTACTGTATTTCATTGAATGAATTTTTCTGAAAAAGAATGAAACAGCGAACAGTACATGGCAGTTCCTTCGACCCTCCCATCGTCATCTAGTTATAGAGATACCATGTGCTGGAGTATCTCGGCAAAACGGTGGTTGCCTGGGTATCACGACGCACAGGTTTGGATGTAATGAAACTGAAGGAAACACACCTCATTTCGGCTAGCAACTACACGCTCTCTATACGGAACCAAGGCAACATCTTGCAATCTTATCTACAGATCGGGCGCTTACCGTTGGCTCAAAAGTATACGAGTCCCAAACCTCGATTGTTTTCAAACCTAATTCTATTTTTATTCGTTTGACTGAGTGATCGTATTAGTTTTTACTTTGTGTGGGGTTGTGATCTTCGTAGAGGTCATTAGACAACGAGCTTTCGGCACTTTAAAGTGCCATAATCAGTGCGTTTTTTATTACAAATTCAAATAAATCCGAAGTAATAATAATTAATGTAATAAATGTTTTTTTTCCCGTGTACATAGTTTCTGTCAATAACTGGAATTTAGTTGTAAATTTGTATAAAAAGCAATTTCAGCGGCGTCAGTGGCCGCAAGGTTTAGTCTTTGACACGGCGCTCATCACTTTAAGGTAAAGGTCCCGGGTTCGAATCCAGCGGCCATGGCCTGTTTTTCAAAAACACCGGCACCTTGAGGATTTATATAACCTCTACTGTTGCGTACCCACGCTTAAAAAAAAAAAAAAAAAAAAAAAAAAAGAGATCAGGGATGATGATGGCTATGCAATGGCTATTTAGTTAAAAGAACTATAAATTATACTCAAGTTAGAGATTTCTCTTCTCAACATTTTGGGCTTATTTTATCTGCATTTATGTGCATTTCTTTTATTAACATATTTTCTAAGATTATTCAGAAATCGTGAGATGTGGTCAGGGGGTGTAGGTTTCAGAAAAAAAATTTCTTTATCGTGCCAACGTTTCGACCTTTATTGGAATCATCTTCAGGCTTGAGATTTACAAAAAATGTTTAAATTTAACAAATACATGTACATATGGAAAAAAGTTAAATTTAAACAATTTTTGTAAATCTCAGGCCTGAAGATGATAAGGTTTAGTCTTTGACACGGCGCTCATCACTTTATGGTAAAGGTCCCCGGTTCGAACCCAATACACATGCAAATGGCCTTTTTTTCAAAAACACCGGCACCTTGAGGGTTTATATAACCTCTGCTGTTGCGAAAAAAGATAACTGAAAAAACCTCAATAAAGATCGAAACGTTGGGACGATAAAGAATTTTTTTTTTCTGAAACCTACATCACACCAGACCGCATCTCACGACTTCTGAATAATCATTGACTAACGGTCACTTCCTAGTTATGATCTTTATCAACAATCTCCATCTTCCCAAAATTAAATTTGTTTTTGTGGTAAAGAGTCGTTCCCTGTTTATCTCTCCCATCGTATACACGTTGTATACATCTGTCTGTAAATAACGGCTTAGTTTGCCCATAATATACACTTTCACCATCCCTGAAAGACAATATGTAAACAACATCACTACATATTTCAGTGCGTAATGGGGACTACAATTTTGAAAAAGTAACAATTGAAACAATTTTTTAAAATATTCTTTGTGATCACAAACGTACAGTAGAAGTAATTGGAAAGAAATTGCTAGTCAAAAAAAATATTGTTGGGCCTTCAGTTGTACGGATTTTTAGCAATTTATTGTTTGATTTTACCATAAATTATTCATATATAAATTTTACATGATAGTAATTACTTATAAGTTTTATCCAGATGTGTTCATGTTTCATCGTCAAAATGGTATTATGCTGGCCATGTGCTCCACAGCATTAAACCCAAAATACTTGTACAATAGTTTTTTATATTAATCATTTCTTCATTGTACAATAGTTTTTATTAATACTTTCTTCATTGTACAATAGTTTTATTATATTAATCCTTTCTTCATTGTACAATAGTTTTTTTTATTAATCCTTTCTTCATTGTACAATAGTTTTTTATATTAATCATTTCTTCATTGTACAATAGTTTTTTTTATTAATCCTTTCTTCATTGTACAATAGTTTTTTATATTAATCCATTCTTCATTGTACAATAGTTTTTTATATTAATCCATTCTTCATTGTACAATAGTTTTTATATTAATCCTTTCTTCATTGTACAATGGTTTTTTATATTAATCCTTTCTTCATTGTACAATAGTTTTTTATATTAATCCATTCTTCATTGTACAATAGTTTTTATATTAATCTTTTCTTCATTTACAATAGGTTACACAAAATACAGGTTACAAAATCTTCAGGGACTGGGATTTACAAACATTGTTTAAAATTAACAAATACATAGGATGTAGAAAAAATTGAATTTATACAATGCAAAAAAAATTTTTTAAAGAAATACTTTCATTGAATATATATATTATTTCGTTAAATTTAAACAATGTTTTGTTAACCCCAGGCCCTGAAGATGATCTCAATAAAGATCGAAACGTTGGCGCGAATCACGCCAGACCGCATCTCACGATTTTTGAATAATCGTTCATTTAAACAATTTAGTTGGGTACATTTTTACACAATTCCTGGAGTATCATGTTGATAACTGAAATATATTTAGGTCTCATTGGTTAGATTATAAAAACACCGAAATTGTAAGTTTTCCATTATTAATATGGTTGCTCTAGGACGACGTTGTCAAATTTTTAAAAATACTATCATTCTCATTTTATAAATTATTAATGAATTTTTAGTTATGATGTGTTTCACTCAACTTTTCATTCCTCCCTTTTCTCTTTGATTGACCTCGATTTTAAGTTTGTTCAACCGTGATTTCATTGTTACTGACCGATTGGGCACTGTGATTATTAATAATTTTGCGGAATTAATAACAGTCCTAATATAATTTTGACATCCACGTCCGGCCCTTGTAATTGTCTTCAGTTACAAAATAATTCCTCTCTTGTTTATTTTTAATTGGTATCTTACCTTTATTCTAATTGACTTGCTGCATGTATCTTCTGCTAAATTGGCACTATATTGTTGTTTTTTTTATTTCGCTTCGAGTTTCTGTCGGATTTTTCTGGCATTGTAAACACTTAAGTAATTTCAATTGTAATGACTGTAATAAATACGGAACAAATTGACGTTTAAGCATAGGAGACCTTTAATCTGCGAATTGCTCTTTTATCTGTTATTGTTTGTTTTTTCGGACTATTTTTTTATATACTTGTAAACATGTCAGCAATCGGGGATTATCGTTTTCGAAAAAACGCCAGTCGTAAAATGTTACAAAAACATACAGTGCAGTTGTATTTATTCTCATTATTTCGACGGTTAAAAAAATATTTACATTTTTATCGTCTTTGTCAACAATAGTACCTTTCAGTTAATTAATCTTTGTGTATGGTATTGGTTGGAGGCCGCGGTAGCCGAGTGGTTAAGGCGTCAGACTCTCGGCTAGTAGTCCCCGCCGTCGTGTGTTCGATCCCCACCGTCGCCTCTGGAATTTTTCTGACGCCTAAGGGGACCGGTGGCCGCAATTAAAAGAAATTGACACGGCACTCATCAATGGAAGGGGCGGGACCGGGTCTCAGCGACCCTGAACCTGGCCCCAACCCCCTTCAAAAATGAGTTTCTTCGATGGAAGAACACTAGCACAACGGGGGGCTCAAGTTCACTTTGTGTTGTGAACCCTCACCCAAAAACGGAGCCAGGTAGTACAATACGCTGAACAGCTGCAGTGCTCAGGAGGGAACTCCTCCAGTCCCTGGTGGCCATTGTATCCATCCATGGTATTGGTTGTAATGAAAAAGTTAGGGTCAAGAGCGGGATTCGAACCCACGACCTACTGCTCAATACACAGCTGTTCGAACCCTTGAGCTATCGGGACTTCGATCCAGTCTTCAACTTTTTCATGCAACCAATATTTTACATATAAATGGCATAAGCGGGATTCGAACCCACGATCTTCGGCTCGATACGCCGCTGTTCTACCACTTGAGCTATCGTGACCTGGATCCACTCGGACACTAACTTCCCATCTCAGCCCCACCTTTTGAATTTTTCCTCCACTCGCGCATCCAGTTAAAGATCATGGGTTCGAATCCCGCTCCTGCCGTTGATTTTTTTTTATCTCAACCAAAAAGCTTTATTAATTGTAATATATTATTTAGTCAATCTGACCACGAAATATTATTAATTTTATAAGTAAAATGAAGTATATCTTCACTAAAGCCCTCCGTGGCCATTTCATTTGTCGTTGAGAATCCTGATTACACATTTGAAAAATGGCAAAAAAAGAGGGAAAATTCGAAAGGTTGCGATGGAAAGTTGCCCGAGTGGATCCAAGTCGCCATAGGTCAAGTTGTAGTGCAGCGACGTAATCCGAAGGTTGTGGGTTCGAATCCCGCTCGTGAAACAAGCTTTTCCATTTCAAACAATACCTTACATAAAGATTAATTAATTGAAAGAATTTATTTGATCAATCAGTCCACGAAATACAATAAATTTAATAGTAACACTCATAACCATTTTTTAATTAATAAAATTTACATTGAGAATTGTGTCAATCCGAATGCAGAAACTTCTTAGGAAACATCACACTTAATATAATTATAATATATACAGATTTTTTTTAAAAAAGAGTCTCGTTTGTGTAATCGTTGTTCATACTGAGTCACAGGAAACGACAAAAATCGAGGAAACAATTACTAACATTTAATGGTTTCAGTCCTTGTTATTTTTTATGATAAAAAAACGCTTATGTGTAGGCAAGCAAAAGGTTAAATTTAATTTAATGCAGTTTTCTAAAATCCTACTTAACATCTTCTACATCCAAAGAACTTCTGCGATCCATTCTAGTCCTTTGAAAAATGAAATGTAAGTTATTAGGGCCAGAAAAGTGTTTTCGTCGAAAATTCCATCTGTTTGTTTTTTGGTTTTGTTCAGTGCGTTATTTTGAAATCTGGGATGATTAACACGACCCAGATCCCCCCCCGGCTTAAGGTAAATTACCTGCTTATCTCCCTGACCTCAAAAAACAAGAGACAACAGGGAATCCTTCACTGGAACATGCTCGTGTTTCAATATTTTGTTTTCGAATGGTTTATTGCCTTGTTCAGAATCAAATTATAAATTTTAAAAAGGAAACTTTGCGCTTTTCCGCCCCTTGCGTATCACGGCGAAAAGGAAATTTTACCAATTGGGTTTCAGCAGAAAAAAATTGCTCAATTTGACGTCGATATGAGTCAGAAAGAGATAAAATGGTAAATAACAGACAATTATAATAAAAAGCACACCTCTAAAAAAAAAATTATTTTTCAAATGTTTAAGTAGCTCAAACTTACATGCAATAGGCCTCTTGAATCATTGTGTGTCATTTTATAACTCCAGGCTTGACGAACCCATGACGGGGATTTTTTCCGAGAAAAATCAATGAAATCTGCCGAGTACAACGACCGACGGCGTCGAACGGTCGCGTTTGACACACCGCCAGAAAAACCGGATCAAGATTGATCAGTATTGATCAAACCGTGGACGTCGTATTTCTCTAATTCGCTCATCGTCTCCCGGCACCTTCAGGTCCCTTTTACGGCGTCAAGCGCTATAAACCCCTCCTCGACCTTTTACCCCCAATCGAAACCCCGCTTTGTGTGGGATAGTGTGATATCGTTTGATCAAGCCCGAGGCAATTATTCTACACTGTCGGGTAATACGTTATAAAGTTGTGACAGTTCAGTTAACCGGGCTAATTTCGTACAAGCACTCAACGTCTCATTCTCGAAAAGCTGTCAGATTTATCCAATTTGTATATCAACGATCAGGTTTATTACAGAATTAAGCCGTTATAACTGTATTAGCTTCAAAAATTTGCTTTTCGTAATAAATTCTTCAACGACCCTCCGGGTTTTAACTTTCCTAATCATTTTGGTCTCTCGCCACCTTCGATGCGTTTATCTTTATAGTTATTTTCTTCTAGTCAAATAAACTTAATTGGCTAATACAGACCCACAATCTTAAGATTAATTTATTTTTCATGTGATCAACAATTAAAAAAAATTCAATGCTGTCAACAAGAATTTTCAAGTACATATTTAAAAAAAAATTAAACTTTAAACCTCTGAAAAACAATTAAATCCTCGAACTTAACTTGATCAACAAACAAATTTTTTCACAAATTATAATTTTATCAAAATGATTATATAATGCGTAAACTGCAGGTCTCGTATTGATTTTTCAAAATTGAAACTCAATCCGTGGCAACGTTCCATGTTTCTACTTAGAAACCTCGTACTTTGATGTACGAGAGGACTTCCGGCATAAGTTTTAAGCGGTTTCCTAGATTTTCAAAACTAGATTTATTATTAAAAAAACAATCCATTTTATCAAATATTCCTCAATTGACAATAAAAAAAAACCCTAAAGAAATGTGCCTGCAATTTGATCTAAAAGTCTTTATTTAGACCGTTATAATAACCATTTAACGAGTCAAAATCTACATATTTTTTTATCTTCAAATAAAAGTTTAAACTGTGAAAACCATAAGCAGAAGAACCTATAGAGTTATTAGATAAAAATTGACAGTTACATGCAATCCAGACCTACTCGTTAAAAAATTGTTATTATGCAATTTAATCATAAATTATCTATGGGATATTGGGTAGTGCGGATTTTAATGTAGTGATACTATTCAAAATATATTATATCTCGGCTTTCATGCCGTTGGGCGTCAGAGCCTGTAAAAAATACTTTCTGCCACAATTGTCGATGTATTTCAGTCAATTAGTTTTTTTACTTTGGGTAAGAAAATAATAACTAGGATTAGACATGCTAAAGTTCTAAAAGACAAAAAATTCAAGTAAAATAATCTGAAAAATATTTTTTCCAAAATTTCAATTTTGATTATATGTTTTTAATATAAAAAATATATACATTTGTGTGATTTTTTCTTAGGTTTTTTGGAAAATTCATATCCACTGGAATTTATCCAATATCCATGGTATTAAAGCTGTTAAAAAGCTGAATGTAGCTGATTTTTGATTGATGGTAATTGTGTGTGTGTGAGAGAGAGAGAGAGAGAGAGAGAGATCAAAAGGAAAAAAAGAGGGTTAGAGAAAGGGATAAATTGGAAAAGTAGAAGAGAGAGAGACAGAAAAATTTAGACGGGGAAGGAAGAAGGAGGAATAGTGATAAAAAGTGAAAAAAGAGGGTTAGAGAAAAAAGAGAAATTGAAAAAGCAGAAAGAGAGAGAGAGATCGAAAGGGAAAAACAGGGGGTTAGAGAAAGGGATAAATTGGAAAAGTAGAAGAGAGAGTGAAAAATTTATACGGGGAAGGAAGAAGGAGGAATAGAGATAAAAAGTGAAAAAAGAGGGATAGAAAAAGAGAGAAATTGAAAAAGCAGAAAGAGAGATCACACGGAAAAAAAGAGGGTTAGAGAAAGGGATAAATTGGAAAAGTAGAAGAGAGAGAAAAAAATTTAGACGGGGCAGGAAGAAGGAGAAAGAGAGATAAAAAGTGAAAAAAGAGGGTTAGAAAAAGGGAGAAATTGAAAAAGCAGAAAGGGAGAGAGAGATCAAAATGGAAAAAAAAGAGAGTTAGAGAAAGGGATAAATTGGAAAAGTAGAAGGGAGAGAAAAAATTTAGACGGAGCAGGAAGAAGGAGGAAGAGAGATAAAAAGTGAAAAAAGAGGGTTAGAAAAAGAGAGAAATTGAAAAAGCAGAAAAAGAGAGAAAAAAATATAGACAGGGAAGGAAGAAAGAGGAAGAGAGATAAAAGTGAAAAAAGAGGGATAGAAAAAAGAGAAATTGGAAAAATAGAAAGAGAGAGAGAGAGATCAAAAGGGAAAAAAAGAGGGTTACAGAAAGGAATAAATT
>CM077114.1:3888784-3904196 GCA_039619505.1 Cimex hemipterus | reverse complement strand
TCAATTATCATCAGTTTCCTTGAAATTTGGGCTGGAGTCCCAAGCCCCGATCTTAATGTTTAACCAGAAACTGCGAGACCAAACGTATACAAACAGCGGGAACCCTCGTTAAAATGAAAATCCGGTTGAAACCGCTTTCAAGTGTTTTAGGAAAAAAATTTACCATTCGTGAAATCTCACAAAAACTCAAAACCAAACCAGAGCGTTGACAGATCGTTGGATTTTTCAATTCCCCCCCTCCAGCAATTTGCTTAAATTTTACCTGAATTTTACATATAGTCAATTCTCATCAGTTTCCTTGAAATTTGGGCTTGATTCACAAGGACAGATCGTAATTTTAGACCAGAAACTGCGAGACCAAACGTATACAAACAGCGGGAACCCTCGTTAAAATGAAAATCCGGTTGAAACCGCTTTCAAGTGTTTTAGGAAAAAAATTTACCATTCGTGAAATCTCACAAAAACTCAAAACCAAACCAGACCGTTGATAGATCGTTGGATTTTTCATTTTTCCCCCGAGCAATTTGCTTAAATTTTACCTGAATTTTACATATAACCAATTATCATCAGATTCCTTGAAATTTTTTTCCAGCAATTTGAGACAAGTTTATAAGACTAACTGCTCGTTTAAGGTCAGAAACAGCTATAATAAATAAGAACAGAAATGGGCAATCACATTTCCAAATAGAAATCTTTGTGAAATCTTATAGTTATTTTATAAAATAATTATATTAGACTTAAGCTCTAATAGTTGTACTTTTGTAACCTGAATTTTACATATTATCACATAAATTTGAATTCAACCCAAACGAATCCTGAAGGCTGATGGATTTTTCTTTATTTATAACTGCGAGACGAAACGTATACCAACGTTTACCCCCCCCCCCCCATTAAAACGGAAACCTAGATGAAATTGCCGACTATTATTTATTAAATACTCCAGCAACCTAAGCTCTTAAAGTTTACAAGTTTGGCCGTATCGTTTCAAATAAAACTTAATTTTTCAGCGGATTGATAGACCTTTTTTTATTTATAATCATAAAATGTTAAAATGTAAATATTACATTTGATTTTGCAAAATATTACTTCAGTAGAAACGATCGCGTTACATTTGTTTTTCACAAAATTTGGGCTTGGTTCGCAAGGTCAGATTGTAATTTTCGTTTCGAATCAACGAGACCAAACTTACGCAACCAAGGGGGAGCCCTCATTAAAATGTAAATCCCGTTGAAATTGCCTGTAATTATTTATTGAATAATTGCGTCGAACATCCTAAGCTCTTAAATTTTACCCGAATTTTACAAATAGTTTTTTTTTTTGTGATCACTTGCCTTGAAATTTGAGCTTGATTTAGTAGGTCAGATCGTTATTGTCAACCAGAAACTGCAAGAACAAAAATTTACAAAAATAGGGACAACAAATTGAAGTGTTTTGTCAAATTAAATCATCAAACCTAAGCCCTAAAAGGTGTTGTTTACCTATCATTTATCAATATAAAATTCATAAATCATATTATAAGTTTAATATCAAAACCCTGCAGGTCATATAAGCCCTCAGGATGCAGGTGTTTTTGAAAAAAAAAACGCCCGTTTGTAAATATGTCGGTTTCTAACGCAGGGCCCCTGGATTCGAACCCGGGACCTTTACCTTACAGCGATGAGCGCCGTGTCGAAGCCTAAACCGTTACGGCCACCTACGATTCTAAATCACCTTGATTGGAATCATTGCAAAATGTCTAGAACGATAGATATTAATCCGGCCCGGAGGACCAATGATCCTTTTAGGGCATTTAATGAATTGGAGGGTCTTCACCGTTTTAATGTTTATTCTTTAAAAAGATTAGTCTCGATACAAATTTGTTTTTACCGTTTTATAATTTAAGCCTACCAATATAAACAACAATAATGCAAAATGAAGAGGCTTGAATGCTCCACTGTTTTTTGTTTTTTTTTAATTTTTAATTTATTTACACGACTTTGCGTTTCGGCCACCGACGCCCCAATAGATAACTGTTTATGTTTAACAAGAAATGATAATTAAACAAAAATATGACCATGCCATATGAATGAAGTTTTTTAACGTATCTTAGTATTGATAAAATAATTATATAACCGGGTTGGTCAAAAAATTTTATCCAAATATTGAAAAATAATCGGACAAAATGTTTTGGTTCGTTATGTAAGATATATTCCCAACTATGTATATGTAATGTGTATGTAATCACGTAGAAGGTGTAAAGGTTGTAGTGCTAAAGTCAAAAATAGATCTCTAGGTTTAAAACCTATACGTGACTGAGTGATAGAGGCCCAGATGTAACTGCTTACAAAATAAACCTTTAGGACATGGTCGTAAATAGGGAAACGTGAACAACAGTAGTACGTAAGGGGGTCCGAAGGGGCAACGCTTTCCACGTGTTTGACCCTCAATTGTAGAAAAACCGCTAAATCAAATGAACTTTTAGGCCGTTCTGCAATTAACAAGGTACGTTTGGGTGTTATGCCGGAAAGTTGAAAATCTCGATATTGTAATAGGAAAGTCTCAGGAATTTTAAAAGAGACCTATCGATCGAAACCGGCCTTTTCAAACTCCCTTTTGATCCGGCTTCTTCATTACCCCAGATAAATTTTGTAAACTTTGCGTCACTACGGCGCTCTCGTCTTGAAGCCCACTTTTTTTTATTGTTTCGAATTCAAAGAAGCATTGTTTGAAATCCTTTTAATCAAGCTATAAACAATGACGACACGAGAAAATATCCCTTTGCTAACGACAACGACGACACCGTGTCACATAGACGTTTTTGTCCGATTATCTTTTAAATTGTAAATTTAACCCATTTTCTTGAAAGATTACAGTAAAGCATTTATCTAATCAAAATCGGACGAGATACGTCACAAACTGATGTAGCACAGATATTCCCACCTTACTCAGTTGAGTTAAATCTGAGATTTTTTTTGAACTTATCACAACCCGTAGAGCCACCTAGGAAGTCCTAGCCAACCTGAAAAGCTCTACAGGCACATCCGAACGTGTCGAAAAATGTTTTAGGTTCAAGCTGTTCTCAAACCACTAGTCCGACCTCATTAGTCCAAAAGTCTTGGTATCTCTACTCCCGTCATTCAGATTTTTTTTTTTTTTCAATCGATTCACTGAAACTCTTTACGGCTTGGATCTAAAACGCTTCACTTTTTTAAGCTCCTGGAATTAATTGTTGGTTTTGTGGCATGCTTAACACAAATTAGTCCATTTAACTGCTGAAGATGAGTCATTAGCTCGAAACGGAGAAAACACGAAAAACTACCCCGGATTTCTTTATATTTTTAAACACTTCAATTATTTTAAAGGTGATTCTGATCTCCGTAATCTGTAAATTACCCGTTTGTACCCGTTGCCTGAGTGGAGCGGAGTACCCAAGGAGTCTCCGCCTAAGGAAAAATGAGAAAAGGTTAAAAAGGTACGCCTCCATCCTTAGACGTGGAAGGAAGGACTCGTCCAGGCCCATAGCAATGAAGTCCTGGGCAGTACTTAACAAACTTGCCATGTGAAATTGACTTGCCTAATGCAAATAAAGGGGGCCGCGGTAGCCGAGTGGTTAGCGTGAGGGACTCTCGGCTAGTAGACCCCGCGGTCGCGGGTTCGATTCCCGCCGTCGCCCCTGGCCCTTTTTTCACGATACCCTTCCCCCAAAAATCGAATTACGTAATAAATATATACAGCAGTCTGGCTAGATATGCTTAGTTCATGAGGCCATTAAAAAAAAAAAAAAAAAAAAAATGCAAATAAAATACATTTGGAAAAAAACATTTTTCTGTTAGAGGTCTGGAGAATGATGAACAATAGTCAAGTCGTTTCCGATCATCCTGTCAGAGCTGGGATTCCAACACATTTTCCTTAAACAAAAACATGATAATTTAAAAAAAAACTAATCTCAGCTAAACAAACCTTCACTGAATATGGCGAGAAGCCGAACCACCTCTGACCGCCTACGCCTGTGAACCCTAGATTTCAGCTTTGTTTTTTCAAATTTGTAAGTTCCTACTTTTCCGCTTATATTTGTGCCTGATTATTGATTGCGCGATGGGATGAAATTTTTGCCAGATGCAAACGTCAGCTTTTTTCAGGTCAGATTTGTTGCCAATCCACTTAGAACTTCGCATGATTTTTATCTATTAACCTCAAACTAGATTACCTTCATTGGAGTTCTTCTCGATTTCATCATTTCCGTGTTTATGGCCATGGCACATTTGCTCAGTTTCTGGACGATAGAAGTCATACGAAAACGGGGCGATATTTCAAATGGAAAATTAAACTGAACCCAGTGAAGTTCCATACTAAACACCGGCCTCGATTTGACAAATATATCGACAATTCATTTTTGCCTCCAAGTTGATAAATTTGACCTGAGTACAGAAAATACACCGATTGTTAGGAAATAAGGTACGATATAATTTTTAAAAAATAATAAAAGATTTTTATTCCACAGACTTGTGAAGTTTCCGTGAGCAGAGGTTCGACGAGGCCGGGTCTCTCGACTAAGGATTTTAATTTTAACCACAATTTGTGGTCTATGTTTAGTCGGAGTTGGCTTTCCACGCTAGATCCTCTCGCCTTTTCACAAACGGATGCGTCTGTCTTGAAATTTATCCACGACTAGATAACGCGGATTGTTCCTCTCGGCGAACTCGAAGACTTTTTATAAAAGAATTTCAGTTAGCATTCATACAGACCATGTTCGATCATTTCATGGCAAGGGTTATCACCGTCTGATGGGGTTTTATTAGCAAGAGGTTCGTTCCGAGGAATCCCTCGGCGATCAATACGTCAGTCGAGAATCCCCAGCTCTAATGGCAAAAAGCATCGATTTTACTTATAATAAAACACGTCCCACACATGTCGCCACACTAGAATTACTCACTAAGTTAATTTGAAACTCTAATATCTTTAATTAACTCATATAGTGAGAAAACATCCCAACACAGTCACAGTAAATAAATTCGTGGATTCAAAAGAAAATTAAAAAACCAGAAAAGTGACATAGTTTTATTAAATGAAATTAAAATTTATATTTCATAAACAATATAGAGCATAATCAACTATGAAAAATACAGAGCGTTGTCGCAACGGTTTACGCGTTGATACGGCGCTCATCACTAAGGTCCCCGGGTTCGAATCCAGCGGCCCTGCATTCAAACCCGACATACAAATGGGCTTTTTTTTCAAAAGCGCCGACAACCTGTGGGCTTATATGACTTCGGCTGTTGCGAACCCTCGTAAAAAAAATGATAAACAGTAAAGTGATCATAAAAAAAATCAGACAGACAGATTCAATTCGTTGGTACAGTTTGTTTTTAGCTGTTTGATAAAATGTGAATTTGTCTGTGGATCCACCAAACTTTCGATGGCCCGCCTTATTTCCCTATTCATTTCGAAAACGAATATAAAATTAATTGAACACAGGAAAAAATTAGCAATTAAGCAATTAGCATAACCGATGGAACAAACGATAAAAAAATGTTTGCTTTTCAGGGTTAATTAGTTTCATCTCGTATTTTATCATACAATTCGTTTGTAATAAAACACAACATATTTTACGTATGAAAAAAAAAATGTGCACTTTAATTCTTATTGATTGCATTGTTTTTTAAAAAATGTCTAAAAATATTAAACGAAGGGAATTTTTTATATAGAATAGATTATTTCCCAGGTAGAAAATTTAAAAAAAAAAGTATATATCAGTGGTTTGTAATTATGCCTTTTCGGGCAATTTTGGGTAGTATCCTCACTCTTTAATCACTTTTTTGACGTTGTCATGATCCCTGTTCTTGTCAAATTGAAAAGCTTTCAAGAAACCGGCAAATTATGGGATTAAAATATATATACTTAAGGATAAAGTATCTCTTAAAAACTGTGTTGTCTTTAATCTTTCCACTTGGGTTTTTTTTTTTTTTACTTGTTTGTGTATTATTTCAAGCTGTTATACTTTTCAAGTTTTCGCCCTTTTCTCTTTGTTCTGGTCGTTTATGAACCTCGTTGTTATGCCGGACAGGTTGAGCTTTTTATTTACTTTATTGCGTATTAATCAGTGTTCTCGTCCCGTTTAAATGTTTCCAGGAAATTAGCAACTAAAGGGATAAGGACATGTAAAACCTAAGGCGAAAATATCTCTTAAGAAAACATTGTTTTTTATATTTTCCTCTGATTTTTTTACTTATTGGCATGTTATTTTAAGCTTTTTTTCCTTCTGCTCATTATTAAGGTCATGTACAGAAGTTCCAGGAAATTGGCCAATAAAGAGATTAAACAGCATATATAACTTAAGGATAAAATATCACTTTTGAAAAATTATATTGTCTTTAATTTTTTCGTCGGATTTCCTTACTTCTTGACATTTTTACTTCATGTAAGCTTTTTAATTTTTTGACTTCTTCTCGTTGTTCTTGTCGTTTATGAACGTTTCCAGGAAATTGCCACGAAATGGGATAAGCAAATTTATACAAGGAGGAAATATATCTTAAAAAACGATAATATTGTCTTTAATTTTTTTCCTTTTGGTTTGTTTACTCCTTTTTTTTGGTTATGCCGGAGAGGTTGAGCTTTTTATTTAGCTTTTTTCGTACTAATCACTTTTCTCGTCCTGTAAAAATGTTTCCAGGAAAGTGGGTAATAAAGGATTAAGAGCATATAAAACTTAAGTCGAAAATATCTCTTAAGAAAACATATTTTACTCTGGTTTTTTTATTTCTTGGCAAATTATTTCAAGAATTTTAAGCTTTATTTTGCCCTCTGCTCATTGTTATAGTCAGGTATAGACGTTTCCAGGAAATTAACCAATAAAGAAATTACACGGCAAAAAAAAAAACTTAAAGAGAAAATATCACTTTTAAAAAATTATATTGTCTTAAATTTTTTCCTCGGGTTTCCTTACTTCTTAAAATTTTATTTCATACTGCTTTTTAATTTTTTTCCTTCTCGTTGTTCTTGCCGATTTAAGGAGGAAATATTTCTTAAAAAACGATAGCATTGTCTTTAATTTTTTTCCTTTCGGTATGTTTACTTCTTTGTGTTGTTATGCCGGACAGGTTGAGCTTTTCTATTTACTTTTTTGCGTTCTAATCACTTTTCTCCTCGTGTATAAAAATTTCCAGGAAATTGGCTAATAAAAGGATAACACAACGTACAAAACTTAAGGTGAAAATATCTTTTAAGAAAAAATAATTTAATGTTTTCTTCTGGTTTCTTTAGATGTTATTTGTTAGGGATTTTAATCTGTTTTATTTGTTTCACTTTTCCTCATTACTCTGATCGTTTAGACAGCATGTAAAACATAAGGAGAAAATATCTAAGAAAGTAATATTGCCAGCAATTTTTTTCTCTGTCGCTTTACTTCTTGGAATTTTATTTCATGTAAGATTTTCCACTTTTAGCCTTCTTCTTCTTATTATTATGGTCGTGTATAAACATATCCAGGAAATTGGCCATTAAAGGCATATAAAACTTAAGGAAAACATATCTCTTTAAAAAAATAATATAGTCTTTAATTTTTTCCTTTGTCTTCTTTACTTCTTCGACGATTGCCCTGTACGTTATCATGTGTTGATATCTTCGTCATGATTGACTCTCTTCGGCTTTAAAAGTTTCCAGGAAATTGGCTAATAATGGGATCCCTGTCGCAACGAGAAGTGGGTTTGTAGAGGACAGATAATCAGAAAAGTTTCTTTCAAAGTATAAGTTTTCCCCGGTCGAATCAGTTTACAGGCATCCAATTAGGAAACAGACGAAGAAAAGGCGGAGGTGTAATTAAGGGCAGGGTCGAGTATGTGTTTTGTCCCGGACCAAAAAATCGTAAAGCCTTGAGCCATGGCCGATTTAAATTTTATCTTTCCCCAAAGCGTCGAAACCCTCGAAATGCCGGTTTGTTGAACACCAATTATACGAGGGGACTTTAAAATGCCCCTCGCACGGAGGGTGTCGGTAATTTACCCTCTCGGTGGGTGGTCTTTCCTCGACACCCATGACCATCAATTGACGTATTATTCAAGGCGATAAATTGTGCTGTTGGTCTGCGAATCGTTGAAACATTTCCCCGCAGTTTAATCGATCCGGCTTGCTTACGTTTCGGCAAGACGCGTGTCGTCATTCCGCCAGACTCCGATTGAATTTAATGCTACAAAGACACCGCAACGACACCTCAGTTGACACTATTTCCACATAGGCCGACGATAAAAAAAAAAAAAATTTAAATTCCCACTGCTTTCTCGTTCGACTTTCCCCGAAACAAATAAACAGAACTCGCGAGACGGTCTCCAGGGTATTCGAAGATTATGTACAACTCAATCTAAGAGATAAATTTTCCAGAATTAGAAGTTCCAGCATTTGCTGACTACATACTGTTCGTAATTTCATCGCTTTCGGGACACGAGCTGAATCGGAACCTAAAAAATGATCATTCGAAAATAAAATCTAATTCGATCCAAAGAACTCAGCAGCTTTATTGGTGTCAAAGTAAAGTAAAATAAAATAAACCCCACCGAAGTATTTTTAAAGGGAACAAAAATTGCAGTATTAAATGAAGTACGTTTACTAAGTGTGTGCCTCGGTAAAAAAATGGACATGGAATAACCATCTGACTCAATGGCATATTTGCCTAATTCAACCAAGGTATATTGGAGATTAAGCAATGATGTGATCTGTAAAGGGGCCATAATGCCGATCCTTCCTGTGCTGCTCCTGTTTGCGCTGCATCCCCGGTGGAAAACGATGATTGGATAAGGATAGCTTCAGGCATACACGGATGGTAACATTGACGAAATGGCGGGAAGTGCAGAGGGTTTTTACCAGGACGGAAATCAAATACAAGTTGCACAAGTTGGCATCATGGTGTACTAACCATTAGGTGGAGCTACTATCAATTAATGATCTTACGATGGTTTCCTACAAAGGTCATGGTGAAACAACTCACCAGCTGAAAACAGATAGAGCAGTCTCCATTGATTCAAGACCATACAAATTACATAAATTTGGATGAGGATTACAACACTTCATGCTTCGAGGAATACGCAGATGGTAGCATTGACGAAATGGTTAGATGTGCAGTGGGTTTTTACCAGGACGGAAATCAAATACAAGTTGTTCAAGTTGGCATCTTGGTGTACCAACAATCAGGCGGAGCTACTAGCAATTAATGACCTTAGGATGCTACAAAGGACATGGTGAAAGAACACCACAGCTGAAAACAGACAGTGCAGTCTCCCTGCTGTCATTCAAGACCTTACAAATTACATAATTTTGGGTGAGGATTACAACACTTCATGCTTCGAGGCATACGCAGATGTTAGCATTGACGAAATGGTTAAAAGTGCAGTAGGTTTTTACCAGGACGGAAATCAAATACATGTTGGCATCATGGTGTACCAACAATCAGGTGGAGCTACTATCAATTAATGACCTTAAGATGGTTTGCTATAAAGGTCATGGTGAAAGAACTCAACAGCTGAAAACAGATAGTGCAGTCTCCCTTGCTATAATTCAAGATCACACAAGTTACAACCTAACTGCAGAATCATTTAGGAATACACTGCGACAACTGCGGAAAAATCGACGTTAGGAGATTTCCTTGAGGTGGGTCAAGGCTCACGTGGGACACAAAAATGGAACGATATCTGGATAAAGGCAGATGATGGCATAATTACAAGAAGTCACGTTCCATCGGTTCACTACAGATGGAACACCGTCTTTGATCACACGGACAAGACGACTATGGCACTCTCTGGGAAAAACAGAACATATTCGAATCGCATGCACATCAGCAAAAAGAACCGAAGAAAATATTGATGTAACAGAATACAAAGTTAGAGAAAACCTGTAATCACAATGACAATGAGTTAAAAGAAAAACAAAAGAGAACATCTTTGTTATGGGTATGACAAAATGTTTAACTGAAGCATAAGTAAAGGACGTACAAAATGATGATTTCCTACAATTAAAACAACATTCAATGATGTACCCCATCTTACTCGATTATCATCAAGATGCTAGATCTACTAAAATCCTTCTGGTTAAGATTTTCAACCTTGCTGCAGGAGAGGGCGGAGGAAAGAGAAGGATGTTGGAAAAGGTCGATTTTGCATAGCTTTTCTTTGCATGTCAGGTTAATGTGCCCTTAGGAATTGAGAAAAACAATTTAAGCAATTTCTTCTTATTTCCTTGTGTATGTATTTCGATATTTTTAAAGATTCTTCAAGAAAAGTGGTTTAATTGGTGTAAAAACGAATATCATCAAAAAAGTAGCTTGAAATTTGGAGAAAATCCAGAGGAATTATGAATTTTTAAATTGAATATTATAAAGGGGGTAAAAAAACTGGAAACATTTTCTATAGAAAATCATCTAGATTTCAATGTAAGATAAAAAATAAATATTTACGATGTAAATGGAAATAGTGAACAGGAGTTCAAATTTGTGTAAAACTTTTTGTTGAAAAATTAGTTTTTTTACACTCCCAAAAAACCCCAGCAAGGAAATTTTTTGGATTGGACTAGGCAATAATAAACGTTCAACACTTTGAATTTGAAGGAGGGACAAACTTAACTTGCACTTTGATGCCAAGTTCAACACGGAGGGACGTGTACTCATGCGGAACTGAATGACTTTTTCCACTTTCTCCAACTTGTTTAAGTAGGCGATTCAAACTCGCCTGTGACAAACCTGGTCCGTTTGACAGTTGACGAGTGTTTTCTGAGGGATGTGCGTTAAGAATGAATTTCTGATTTTCAACAGGGACTTTGTATAGGCAAAATTGTTGAAGCTTTTCAAACGACGCCTGTACACTCAGGTCAGACCGAGTACATCTTCAATTTTTCGTAATTTTCTAAGAAAATGTTAATATTATTATAATTTCATATTTCAAATGTTAGATTTCTCTATTTTAAGTTGGGTATTGGACATGAAGTTTGGTCCCTTTTGATTGTTTTTTTTTGGCTGCCTGTCCTCGTTGTTTTAGCTTCTCGGACAGACTCGCCATCTTCAGAGTAGGTTTTTTAATAATTATTTTCGTAAGTCACACTATTGAAGATGGCGAGAAGTTAAAACGTGCTTTACAAACCCAAAACAGCTAGGAAAGTCATGCCAAAATAAACCAAACCCGACCAAACCACAAATTGCCATTGTCTTTTATCTTGTTAGAAGGACTCGTTATGTTCAGAGTAGGTTTTTTTTAAAGAATTATTTTCGTAAGACACACTATTGAAGATGGCGAGAAGGTGAAACGCGCCTTACAAGCCAAAAGTCAGCTAGGAAAGTCATGCCAAAATAAACCAAACCCGACCAAACCACAAATAGTCTTTTAGCATGTTAGACGGTCTCGCCATTTTCAGAGTAGGTTCTTTAGTAACTATTTTCGTATGACACACTATTGAAGGGGGCGAGAAGGTGAAACGCACCTTATAGGTCAAAAAATACCGTTAGGAAAGGCAGGCCAAAATAAACCAAATCCGACTGTTAACGCCAGTTTTCGACGACTTTGAGCTCGCTGGGTCCGGCGATGTTAACGCTCGGTCCTCTCCGCTTCACAGTTGGTTATTGTCGTTCGAACTGTTCGTATCGGCCGTTGGCAAATCGTTTTTGTTCAAATTGTTGCTTGTCTCATTTTATTTTCTTCTCGCGATCATCGCAAGCTCGGAGGACATCATCTAGAATAGAAATCCTTCCACAACCTTCTTTGTCTTCAAAGCAAATGTCTCCCTCTCGAAATTTTTAAACCATCTCTGAACGATCTCCCAAAGTACGGGAGCTGGGGGTCTTCGGGATGAATCCCAAGACCAAACTGATGGTAAACCTAGGTAAATATACTAGTTTTCCAGGCTGAAACCATAGCGATTGAACAATTTGTCAGAAAAATAAAATGGCTAGGAATACATTCCCAGAAGATAGCTATTTTCTCTGTCAGCCAGGCAACACTTATAGCCATATCCTCATGTGAGGCGAAGGCAAAGAGAGTTTAGAACTGCATGGAGGCTCTGACGGAAGTCATTATCACTAACGACCTGTCTCTCGTATGGGTCCTTGGACTTTTGGAGCATATAGGAAATATTGACATGTTGGCCCTCTTTTTTCTCTCTGGGCCCCTAACCTTACTGCCTGAAAAAGGACTCTGACGATCTTTAACGTCCGCACTTAGCCTATTCGGCCTTATCTGACGTTTTGATTCCCAAGATGAGAGCTGACTCACCTCTGCATACGAAAGAAAGTTGTTATGACGCAGCATTGGTGAAGAAATTCCCAAGATAGCCTTGCTCCCCGCTTTCCCAATCCGAGCCTAAGAACATCAGTCTGGTTTCCCGCACATTCCCTAAATCGAGAAGGTGACTCCAACTCCCAGGGTGGGACCCTAACCTTCCTGACAGGAAACTGCCACTTAAGAAAGCACATGCACCGGATAGGAGTAGAGACAAAAGAAACACTGCAGTTCACCACAGAACACATTTTATGTTTCTGTGAAGATTGATGAATGCGCAACTAGACCAGGAAAAAGCAGAAGCAAGTTCCTACACTAAGAAGCCGCTGGCAAAGCTGTGCAGGCTGGTTTAATAACCTGAAGCTGGCCTATGAGTTATAAATAACAGAGGAGCACAATAGATCTATTCAGGTGGAGGTGCAGTAGACCTTGCGACCTCCCATTTTATCCCTATCCCTCCCTCTCGAAGTCTTTTTAAACCATCTCTGAACGACGCTCTTCCATGGTTCTGGGACCTCTGCAAGTTCTCGAGCAGTTATTGTTAACGCCATTTTTCGTGGACTTTGAGCCCGGGGTCCGGCGATGTTAACGCTCGGTCCTCTCCGCCTCACAGTTGGTTATTGTCGTTCGAACTGTTCGTATCCGCCGTTGGCGTATCGTTTTTGTTCAAATTGTTGCTTGTCTCATTTTATTTTCTTCTCGCGATCGTCGTGGCGAGATCATCGATCGAAAGTGACTCTTCGAAGGAAAACGAGTAAAAGTTATCCTGATCCCGATTTTCCTACACCTTCTATACGCCTGCCCTTTTTCCCCCTTTTCATTCACCGTAGTGCTTGGAGGAGTTATCTATATAGCGTTCTTTTTTTTTCTTTTTCAATTTATTCTATTATTTATTCTCCATAATATTACAGTCTACTTTCTCGTTAACATTGGTCCTTACCGGGCCGGATCAGTAATCGGCATATTTCATTGAAACTCCGATTGAGTTCAATTAATTTAATTTTTCATTTTGAGTTGGTTTCTCAATATTGTTTTAAATAAAATTCGCTGTTAAAATTGGGTTGATCGTGAAGAACCCGTCCGTTGGAACCAACTTGTTGCGGCTTGTGCGGATCGCGTCGAGACTTGTCGGACCCCCCTTCACTTCGCTCTACCGTCCGTTAAATCGCGTTCAATTTCATAAACTTATAGGTTGGCTTAACAATTTAATTTTACAATGAGCAAAGCAATTGAAAATAAAACTTTTTCGCTCGAAAAAATAGACTCTCTTTCAGTACGGCCTGACAAAAAATATAGACGACCCCCAAAGTCCAAAATCAATTTCGGATTTCATACCGATCAATCGGTAAGACGGTAACCGAATTTGATGAGTTAGATTTCCGTATGAACGAATTGGAAATGGAAAAAGACCCACTCGTACACGCCGAAATTTAACGAGACCCTGCACGAACTGGTCGAAAACATTGAGACACTCGCCACTAAACTTGAAACCGCCTTGAAACCATCGCCAGAATTTTCTTTTGAAGCTCCCACCATACCGAGAAGCAATATTAGGCTTCAGAAGATCGATTTCCCTCATTTCGGAGATTGGCCCGTTTTTTACGAACTTTTTAAATCTCTCGTGCACGATAGTAGTAACCTGTCTGAACAGGAAAAGTTTCAATATTTGGTCTCTAAATTGACACACTCTTTCTATTCTATTATTTATTCTTCATAAAATTACAGTTCACTTGCTCGTTAACAGCGACCAAACTTCAAATTGTTTTTAGCTTATTAGAAGATCTCGTCATATTCAGAGTAGGTTTTTTTTTAAATTATCATAAGACACGCTATTGAAGATGGCGAGAAGGCGCGTTACAGTCCCAAAACAGCTAGGATATGGAGGCCAAAATATACCGAACCCCTACCAAATCCCAAATTGTTTTTAGCCCGCCCGTTCAGCGATGTCGTTCCCACGATCCTCATAAAATCATCAAAGCTCCCGCTAATCGGTTAATAATGAAACTTCAAGTTTAGCATATTCACCCAATAAGGGCTTGACTCCTCGACAAGCGTGCATAATGAGCATTCAATGTCACGCTTGTCGCTGAGAAAGTATACTTGGCCCCGAGAAGAAGGCGGCGATTCACATAAATAAACAATCGCTTTACGAGATGTTGACTAATAAAATTTTCAACAAAAGCACGAATTTTCTCATCCACTCCACAGAAAAGACAATGGAGGGAAAAATGTTTTGCAATGCGGCAAAGATTAATAACCAAATTACCTCGATTAAGGGAGTGGCCGTGTTACGACCTGACTGTTCCATTGAATAAATTCGTATTTATAATCAGAGGATCAGACCCTCGCGTATTATTTTCACCAAGTATTACGTGCCACCACCGGATTTCCACTTCGTTTTATACCTTGAACACGAAAATGCCCTAGGAAGTACGAGGTGTGGTATGACACGCAAGAACGATCCTGCCTTTATTGTAACGCAATGCAATTCCGACCTTTTAAAATCTTACGACGAGCCACGCTGTCTTAATTTTTGTTGAAGGTTTTGCGTCATAATTTCATACGGCATAAAATAACTTTTGGAACTCCTCGCACAAAACGAAAAAATCTCGCAACACCTCTCTGCTCTGTCAGTTCTTAGATAATTTCCACATTTTCCTTTTTAAAAAAAACCGCTTTGGACAATTCAGGCTAAAAGCGCTAGTCGATAATGTAATATTAAAACAGTCAAAGCACTATACAAAAGAAACTAATTATAGAAAATTTCAAGGACAAATATGCTTACGATGATTCAATTAATCACAAACAGATAAACTCTTAAAAGGTCAGACTGTTCTCACTGTTTACTACTTATAAGAAACGTTCTTATGACTTATACCACGACTCTTTACACACGTTTTTCAAATATGTTCGTAGCTTTTTGTTAAATTAAGTTAAAAAATAGTATATTTTCATCGTTTCATCGTTAAATGGCTTTTTACAGATTTTCCCACAATTAATTTAAACACAAGGAACAAATTGCTTCATCCATTGCTCATTAAATTTACAAATAAAAATTTTTTCATTGAATTGACCGTAAAAAACAATATGCCCTGACCCAACATACATCATGGGAAATATTCTTATTAATGTTGACTCCATAAAAAAGAATAATTTCAAAATAAATATTTTTCTACACTCAAATT
>CM077114.1:3878218-3888774 GCA_039619505.1 Cimex hemipterus | reverse complement strand
AAGTTGAAAAACCCTCGTATTAAAAAAACTCAAAATTAGAAAAAAAATTATATTTATGATTATTTGGAGGTCGTGATATGCGGTCTGGTTTCAACCCATTGTTTTTATTTCAATTAATTATTCTTTATACGTAAAAAAAATTTATCTCAACCTAAAACCTTACATAAAAAAGAATAATTTCAAATTAATATTTTTCTACAATCAAATTAACAAAAACAACGGCTCCCCAAGGGTTCTTATAACCTCGAGAGTTAAAAAAACACAAAATTAAAAAAAAAACAACTTTATATTTGTGATTATTTGGAGGTAGTGAGATGCGGTCTGGTGTGACGTAGATTTTAGAAAAACATTTTATCATGCCTACGTTTCGGTTTTTATTGAGATCATCTTCAGTGCTCAAAGTGTTTGTTTTCCGCGTAGATGTTTCATTCTTGTCTGTCGTGGGCACTCTCACATCTACACGAAAAATGAACACTTTGAGCCCTGAAGATGATCTCAATAAAGATCGAAACGTAGGCCCGATAAGGAAACTGTTTTTTTTTATAACCTACGTCCCACCAGACGCATCTCACGACCTCCAAATAATCCTCAAGTACTGTCACTAAACACCACCACTTTTGCATTCATATTTAAGTTTTTCAAAAAGTTTTTGAAACCCAAATAGTTAAATTGGACATTCTCAAACATACAGGAATTTTACTGTACAAGTATATATTCCAATTTTCTACGTTTTTGAAATATTTTAAATTAAAAAAAGATTAATTTAAAATTAAATTCGGGTTAATTTGGGGTGGAAAGGTTCCATTTGAAATTAGAAAGGGTTAGTTTGTAATTAAAAAGTGTTAATTTGATTAAAAATGGTTGATTTTAAAAAAATATTGATTTGAAATTAGCAAAAAACCATGTGTTAGTTTGACAAGAATGTGTTTTTGAAATTAAAAAATGGTTAAATTGGAGTAAAAAGTGTTAGTTTAAAATTTATTTTAAAAAATTTTACTAAATATTTACACATTGCAAAAAAAAAAAAAAAAGAAAAAAAAAGTAATTGATGTTAAAAATACTTAATTTTGTTCTAAAAAGTGATAACCCAGCAAGAAAAAGGGTTAATATGGCAAGATCGAAACCAGCGTTCCAAAGCAGAAGGTTATGGGTTCACATCCCGCTAGTGCCACTAACTTTTTTTATTGTACCGTAACTGGTAGTCTAAACTTTACCCCTACCATTATTTTCAAAATATTTCGAAACTGAATGAAAAATTTTTCTTTGTCTTAGGATCAGTCTTCTACGGAAGTTGAAGTAGACATAGATGAACTCCTTGATATGGACGACGACAATCAAAGAAGGAGACACTTGCAGGTATTTTTGACAAAAATTAAATAATATACGATAATGTTTTCTAATTAATATTTATATTTCATAGGAGCTTCTCTGTGATGCCAAAAAATCACCACATGATGTCAAGGTAAACCCCTAATAGCACAATTTGAAAAATCAGTCTTTTTAATTTTTTTTTTTTTTTTTTTAACAGAAATTTGTGAATGATCTTTTGGAGAGAACCAAGACACTTTAAAAGGATAAGCAGTCGTGGAGGAGTCGGCGGTTATGACTGTCCGCTACGCCGTCACGGCCTCCTTTCCATTTCCAGCTTACGTTTGAGACAATACCAGCCGAGAATCTCAGCTCTCAAGATCACACAATTGTTGTCCTAGAATGGTCGCATCAAATTTGTTATTGGAAAAAAAAAAAAAAAAAAAAAGCAAGAAAAAACAAGAAGAAAAACGTGTTCACGTCCTGTTTGGATTTCCTCCCATTGAATGTGAATCTTGGTTTATCATGAATGTCAAAGACTGACAACAGTATTGTGAAATTGCCAAAAGCTTTTTGCCACTTATTTAAACAAGATGATAGTTATACGTATAAAAAAAAAAAATTTAAAAAGAGGAGGTTCCATTTTTATTTTCTGTTTTAGTTTATTAATAAATTAGTTTTTATTTATTTATTAAATATTTCATGATATTAATCACTTAATTAAGGTTTACATGTGGCCTAAAACATTAGTAATTCAGCAATTTTAATATATTTCCTTGTTTTCCCCTTTCCTTTTTAGTCAGTAACATTTTCTTACTATACTAAGATTTCACAAAGAAGCAAAAAATGGCAATTAATAAGAAGCGATAAATAAATCCTTCCTGGTCATGATATTCTAATTGAAATGGACTTTTAAACTGCTAATTAAAACGAAAAATAAAGTACATTTTGATTGTCTATTATTAAAAAAAAAAAAAAAAAAAAATTCTAGCGGGATCAAAATTGTTAATTGTCTTTTTGCATGTTTGATATGAAATGAATGTTCACATCATAGATAAATTTATTTCAAAAATTTGAGTAACAAAGCTTGCCAGTTCAACAAGTGGCAAGTTGCATCATAACGTTATACTTTTGTTAGTCCTCGTAGTATCATTGCGTTACTGTAGGAGTTACCAACCAGTTTAAACTGCTATTGCGTAAAAATTTATGTGTCGATTGATAATTGTTTTAAGGCCGGAAATGTTTTTTCTTAAAAAAAAAAAAAAAACATTTTCGGCGCAAATAGAAACATTAAATGTGAACATTTTAGTCAGCCTATCCTATAGATATATCCTGTGCTTTTTCTAGAAAAGATTATATCTTTACAGTTAATCTCAATAATTGTTCTGTGTAAAATTAAAATTTAAATGAAAAATTAATGCTGAAACACAATCAGATAGGGAAATCTCTGTAGGTTAAAAGCGGGATTTGTCTGTTGCTACTTTGATCTCAGTTTTCAGACATTTGTTTATTCCATCCTTTAACGGCTAACATTATCATTAAGAGACACTAAATTTAGAAAATTTGATCCTTCGTCTCGATTCTTGAACGGTATCCTTGTTCGTGTTTCGCATTTCTATTTAAATTCATCGAATGCTTGGTTATACTGCTGTACATAAATTTTTATATTTTTTCTATTTTAAGGATAATATATGGTTATTGTTATGCTAAAGCCTTAGTTAAAACATATAAAATTATAGTTGTTTAAAATAAAATTTATACGAGTGATTAATTAAAAAAAAAAAAAAAAGTTTGACTGTTAGACAAACAAAATTATTATTTCCTCCATTTTTTTATAATAATAATATTGTTAGGTAGTTCTTTCATTAGAGTATTAAAATTAAGTGCACTACAGTAATGATGTAAATGCAAGTAAGCGAGTTGGGTGTCGATTTAAATCGGCGTTGAAAGCTCAGCTCGCACTTTTGCCCCCCCCCCCAAATCGGCACTCACTTTTTGATAAACGCAGATTATTGTAACACTTGTAAAGTAATCAAAACAAAGTAGTGTTGGTTACTCGTTTTTAGAAAGCATGAATAATTTAAAAACAAAATTGTAATTGACGATTGTATGTATGTGGTATAAAAGAAATAAATGAAAACAAACGGTTAATTAATGTTTGCTATATGACCTTGGCTTACAGTTCATCGGTACCAACTGGAAATTTTCCATTTTCCAAATGTAAATGATATTTCAACAATATAAATGCTATTTCAATTTATTTAAGCGCTGTCTTTTATTAACATGCTATCTTTCTGGTCGAATGACGTTGATGGTCAAATAAGACAAAATTGATACTGTATAGATCATTACAGTACTAATTTGTAATTTCTCAAGAAAATAAACTTCTTTTTTTATTTATGTTAATATCTACACATTAGTGAGCTCTATTTAATGAAAACTTAAATGCACAATATTTAAACTAATAAATTTTTTATAGCTGTCCTTAAAATAATGCAGATTTTTACATTTTCTTTCCATTTCCGTTTGATAGATCTTTCTTTAATATGAATGTCAAAACTTTTTAATCCTCTTCCAAACAAAAATGTCTACTTAAGAAGCATTCTGTTACATGGGAATAATTTTTTTTTTTTCTTACAAAAATGGCGAGATTTTCGTGTAATTTTGTTTTACAAGTTCAAACTCGATTGGAACGGTACTCAAATGGTAAGAAAAATTCAGTCTGGGGCGATTGCAGTGTCAGTCAGGGCACCATTCAGAGCTGATTTAAAATTTTCAAGAGGAAGGCTAACTAGCCTAGGGAAGGATTTCTTCCCTAAGTGATGATGTTTTGTGTAAGAAAACCCCAGAACGCTGTTCGAGAACTTGCAGAGAATCTTTCAGTTAGCTGACCACCTGGCAATTGGAAAGATTAAAAAGGCACAAAAGTTTAGTTCCTCGCGCATCAAACGACTGCCTAAAAAAATCACCGGTATGAAATGTGCACATTTCTTTGCCGGAACAGAAACAAACTTTTTCTGGATAGAATGTTTATTTGTGGTGAAAAATGGACTCTCTATGATAACAGCAGAAAAAAGAAGAAACAGCGCCCCATTTTCCGAAGTCCCTAACCCGTACAAAAAAGTAATTGTTATAAGTCTGATTTACTATAACCTCTTGAATCCTGGTAAAAAATCAACGCTGACATATATTGTTCCCAAATAGGCGATTGAAATGGAAATTGGCATTATTGAAGCCATCTTTGGTCAATCGGAAAAGGCTGATTCTGTTACACGATGATCACCATGTTTCACATGTGATGACATGCAAACTGTTGGATCATGGTTATGAGGTTCTGCTATTCCCCAGACATTTTGCCTACCGACCATCAATTTTTTTCAGATTCCTGGACAGCTTCTTACAACATAAAAAATTTACCGATCAAAAAAGTCGTTAGAAAATTCGTTAATAATAAAAACTCAAAATTCTATTTAGAGGATTGAGAGAAGTTGCCATCAGTGAAAGTTGAAGTGAGTTGAGAGTGATGGAGGGTATGTTAATAAAAAATGTTTAAACCATTTATTAAATTGTTTAATGTTTATAAACCTCCATTATTGTCGAGATAACCTATAAATATAATGTATAGGGATAACGAGGTTAATAATTTGAGGAAAGATCATTAAACAATCCTGAACTCTTTTATGTTGTATCCAATTGCCAAAAAATATCGATTCATCAGATTAAGAATACATCTTCAATTTAATTGTACTGAGTTCATATTGTTAGATAGGATGACTTCAGGATGACGAGACTGAAAAAATCTGGGTCTTGTAGGTTAGGAATTGCCTCAGAGCAGCCATTGAATACAACTAGGCTTTACAGGACATCAAATCCAGGATTGAGTCATTTTCTCATAATTGCATTCTACCCTTCAATACAAATGTATTCCGAAAAAGTAATTCATCGCCATATATAAAATTGGACATGCGGTTTTCTATGAGTCGGAGACCCTTTCTTGGATAGAACGATTTTGAGGGTTATTTCAGAGCCAGTTGTGAAGAATGGGTGGGACGGGATATGATCTCTGTGCCAGGAGACTGATTTGGTTGTTTAGGTGTACACTGTGGATGGCTTATGACAGACATCTGGGTGGTAATTAAAAACCTCTTTTAAGATGGTTCCAGGATGTGGATGAGAACCTCAGAAAGATAGGAGCAAAGCAGTCTTGAAGGGAGGTTAATGATCAGAACGACTGGCAAGTTTTACATCGACCTGAAAGTAAGATATGAGCATTTAGATATCAAAGATGTCCTTACGGTTATACTCAGTTGTTGTCAAACCTACATTCACTACGGATCAGAGATTATATCAGGTGCCCAGTACTGCTCAGAGGCTAGCTTTCCTAGGAATTCCTAGAAATTTAACGAACTATCACAGGGCAACTCAGAAAGTCCCAAATCATCCATTTCCTAACTCCATAAAAGCTGGAGACAAAATTAATAGATAACGCTTGCAAAGGCACGACTAAAGCTTCAGAAAAGCTCTTGAGGTGGTATCAGTATTGGTTAGGAGTTGGTATCTATGGAAATTGGACCTTGGGCAAGATGCTGTGTTTCAAGTGGATATTGAACGCTGTGCAATGGAGATCATCAACACCAAAAGATTAGATGGCCAGGTACAGACAACCTCCTTCATTGGAGTAAAGCTCAGAGCTTTAGGGATGTCATCAAGGTTTGGTTGGGTTCCAGGGGACATGAAGGAACCAATAAATCCACAAAGAAAAAGTTCGATGGTGACACCTGTTCTGAACCTTTTTGTGTCATATCAAATTGCAAAAAAATCAATACATCAGACCATTGATGCATCTAAGAACTATGACAGATACTAACGACAAATCAATTAAAAATTAGACATGAGGATTAGAATGAAAATCGTTTGATGACTTGTTACATTATTGTTCAAATCAGCCCGATTAAAAAGACGAGTGGTTGTTAAATTATTTTAATAACTCAAAAATCAAAAAAATTTATTCGGCACTTAAAATCAATAAAAACAAAATAATTTTAATGTATAATATAATAAAATTTATTTTATTTTATTATTAACAATTAACTAGCAAATTTTAGATTTTAAAAAGATTTTGGACAGTGTATAACAACACAATTGAGTTTGATCACTAACAATTTTATAGGTGTAATAAAAAAAATGATAAAAGCACAGTATAGTGAAACCTAAAGCACTATTTACAAAAAAAAAAAGTGTTTAAAATAAAGAAAAACAAAAATCTTACAAATGAGACCTATTTGAACTATAATTTAATTTTACAATTAATATTTGTGCTCAACTTTTTGTGCTTTTTTTGTAAAAAGTCTATGTGACAAATATTGAACTAGATTTTACTTAGAATAAATTACAAAATATTATTAAATGGATTTTTTTTTTTAATTAACGGTCGTAATGTACAACCATGTGCAATCGAACTTTTTAATATCAACGATTGATAAAAACAAGTAAGAGTGCAACTTTTATTCCTGTACTTTCATGCTGTTTTTAAAATAAACATTATTTCTTACACTGGCGAGTAATTTTCTAAAGAAAATAAAGCTAACAATATATACATTTTTTTGCTATTGTTAAGAGCAATTGGAAAAGTTCAAATTAAGTAATAATACTTTACAAAGAAATAATATTTAAAATAAAAGAATCTGTTCAGATAATAAATACCTTACAATTTATAAACGTTTCTTATATATTTAAAAAATCATCTTTGTTTCAGCTTTTCCTCTCCATTACATTCGACCTTTTTCTCAAGATTGTCACTGGCGTTGTCAGCTTTGGGTTTTTTCCAGTACGCTTTTACGTAAAAGTCCATGAAAAGGAAGAACATGAATATATCTTGAGGGATGAAAATTGTCAAGAGGACTTTCGGAAATCCGCAGCTCGGGTTGAACAAAGCCGCAATGCTGTGGATCGTCGTTACAACGAATTGAATCTATTAAAAAAAAAAAGTTTATCAATTAAACTTTTAATCCTTGTTTTATTAATTAATTACGAATTAATAATAATAAAATGTAAAAAATTTTACCAGTTGAATTTCAGTAATGTGCTTTTTCCACCATATTGACTTTTTATATTGAGGATAAAGTGCTGTTAGAAAATAATACGAGTACATTATCGTATGGACAAATGCATTGACTGTCCCAAAAAATACGGGGTGGCCGCCTAAAAATAAAATTAAAAAAAAAAAAAAATCACCGCAATCGCTTAACCTGTTTCCTCAAAAATTATTTAATTACCGCCGACGTATTTAGTACAAATCCAATTGGCTATCACCATCCCGGTATGGTGATAAACGTGCAAAAATGAAATCTGATTGTTTTTCTTCCTCAGCACCATGAAGATCTAAGAAATAAAAAAACAGAAATAAGTATGCGATTGCGAGTAAAAATCTCTTGGGAAAACTTGCCGTGTCGAGCAGGTCTAGCACTTTCGTCCAGAAAAACAGGTATGTGAAAAAAAGAACCTGGAATTTTTTTTTTTAAATCGATAAAACATAAATTATTACATCATACTTAGGATAAATTAAATGACAGCATCTTTCCAGAAATAATACTTTGATCGATACCAAAAATTAATAATATAAATTTAATTGTTTACTGTTGAAGGGTTTACATTGTCATTTTATGCTAAATTCTCATCTAATTAACAGAAAAATGGCAGCGGCTGTTTAATTAATGCCATCTAAGCAAACAGTTAATTAATTATCCAGTTTTTAGTAGCACTTCAAGGTAAAGAAATTATGCAGGTGTTATTACAGTTTGTTATAAATCAAATGAGCTTTTAAATTAGGCGAAAAAGTGTATTTTTTGTCGCAAAAGGTTAATATTTACATAAAAAGGTCTAGATTTGCAATGCATTGGGCTCAAATTTAAATTTATAATCAACATTATTGTCTACTTTATTTAATGTTCCGACTGTTATATTGAATCGATTATTCCTGCTTAGGCCGTTGAAAAAATATTTTATTGCGAACGATGGTCAAAAGAAAATCCTAGATATTTACCCTTTGCGCTAGGAAATCGGTGGATGAATAGTTGACCTCTTCGCATAAAAGGTTGTACTCTCTCGGAAGCCAGATTAACCGAAAACTCTGTTAAAATTTTATTTGTTTTAAATAATATAGCATTAATTAAAGAAGTTTTTTTTTTTAAATACACTTACTTCAAATACAAAATACCCATTCGCACAGATTTGCGATAAATTGTATAAAATCATTGGATATTTGAGCTCGAACGGTGCCCTTTTTTCCATAAGCTTTGGGCCGAGGTTCAAAACGAAATAATTGTAAATTAAAAGTAGACAAATGATCGGAATAGGCGATTGCATTAAAAACCAATCATCTACTCTTGGATCTGCCGGAAAAAGTTCAATAATTAATTATAGGATCGGCTTCAAAAATAAATTAAATCGTTTACCTCTTGCATCTACGAAATAGTATTTTAGCGTTTCTCCCACGATGCGTATAACTTCCATGATATCTTGAAAAATAAAATTTATGAAAAAAAAAGAATCAATTATGATAATAAAAATAAACTCTTTTTTTTTTTTTTTTTTTTTTTAAACACTATTTACCTTAATTTTGTTAATCCTTAGGAGGCGTATGTCAGATCGTTCTTGTTTTACTGGCCGACTATATTGTTCATGCCTGTTTAAAATCTGTGATTGAACTGCGGTCAAAAGATATCAGCCAATAAATACCTGGGTTCCCATGAGTATTGTTGTCCTTTTGCTATGTCACCCCAGCCTAATTGAAAATGCGCATGCATTATCACTATGCCGGTGGAAATGGATTTGGCTCGACGCGATAATTTTATGAGCCTGTAAATTTACAATTAATTAGTTTCAATTAACAATTGACAAATTGGTACGGAAAACCTTTTTCTTATTCTTTCCATTTTCTAACTGTTCGCGTATGTTTCTAGCCAAAAAACTTTTTTTAAATTGAATTCATAATTAGATAAGGCGATTTGTCATACATTTAAATTTAGCTTTTTTTTTACCACCTTGACAATAGCGATCGATGTTTCAGTGCATTGAACTTAAATATTGTATTTACATTGTCATGATGTGAAATGATATTATGAAATATATGTGTCTTATTTAATTAAGGTATTGTATGTACGTATTAATTGTTGAAATATTTTTTTTATAAATTATGTATATCAGTAAATAAGTTTTAAATATTATTATTGTTATTTAATTATTTTAAATCTTGTTTATGAAACTGCAAGTTGTAGGTTAGGGCGTCTTATTTGCCATGCTAACAGTTTTAGATTCGTACCTTCTATTTATTGAAATATATAATAAAAAACATTATAAAGTGACTTGTCTATGATTATATAATCAATAATCGGGCATTGAGCCATCCTGTATAATAAGAATTTCTTTAATTTATTTGATATCTCATTGAGGTTAGTTCCAAAACTGATTTGTCCTCATATTCGCTCGAGATTATAAAAAAAGGCTTTAAACTCATACTTAACCAGTATGGAATGTTACTAGGGTTGTTGACATCATAATGGGTGCTTTTGACAAGCATCGCTAGTACGACATCGCAGGTTAGAGAAGAAGCATTCGACGCTATCTAGCATAACAGGTCTGTTTTTAACTTTCAGCTTACATTATCAAAATCATGTACTCCTACCTGAAGGAAAGTTTGAGTCCATACATCATAAAAACATGCTGGTGTAGCTCAACCAATCAATAATGGGTCTTAACCTGTTCATTCGCTATTTTCATTATTAACCTGCTGCCGTAGAAAAACTGCACTACATTCAGACAACTGAGCATTATCGTAAGGACAAAGCATAATAGTTAAATGCTAAACCATAGCTGAAGCTAAAAATAAACCGAATAAAAACAGAAAACTTATTTTCTCAGCACAGGCCACTATTAACTATTAGCATGCAATTCATTATTCCGAGCCATAGTGTGTGTTATATTACCATTCTAGGTCATACATGTCCTAGTAAAACATAAAATACGATAAAGAATCATTCATTAAGTAATGCCCGTACAAAACTCACCCAGTCGGAAACATTTACTACTTCAAGAGCACTGGAAGAGTGAAAAGATCCGTTGGGAACAGAGTTGGGCAAAATCTAATTCAATCATGATTAAGAATTTTGATTGAAGTTTAATCACGAATGAATTAGTCATAATTAAATGATTCGTTATATGATTTAGTCATGATTAATTCAATCACGAGG
>CM077114.1:3853438-3868778 GCA_039619505.1 Cimex hemipterus | reverse complement strand
TGGGTACTGGCTCCTTTTTTTTGCTTTTGGCAACTTTGCAAAAAAAATTGAATTTTTTTTTTTTGATATTACGTTTGATGGAGTTACCGTCTGTTAGAGAGGATTTCTTGTTGTTGTTTTTTACTTAAAGGGTTGTTTTTGCAAGGATTTTTTCTTGCTTCTTGCCTAGCTAAGTCCCCAAAACGTTTTTTATTTTCTAGTGAACATAGATTCCGGTTCTTTATATTTAAGGTCTTAAATCTAATTTTAGCCAGTTACAAAAAAAAGTAAGAATCCCGTGTAAACACGCCGGTTGCTAGCTCCTTTTTTGCTTTTGGCTACTTGACTGGATCTTCTGTTTTTATAAATTAATAAAAAAAATTCAATTCATTCCTAATATTTGGAATTTTCTTTTGGTGTTACCAATGTTAAAGAGGAGTTTTGATGGAGTTACCGTCTGTTGGAGAGGATTTCTTGTTGTTGTTTTCTTATAGGGTGTTTTTGCAAGCATTTTTTCTTGCTTCTTGCCTGGACCAAGTCCCCAATATTTTTTTATTTTCTAGCAACACTAGATTCCAGTTCTTTCTATTTAAGACTCTAAATCTAAATAGCCAGTTACAAAACAGGTAAGAATCCCGTGTAAACACGGCTGGTACTGGCTCATTTTTTTTTCTTTTGGCTACTTGATTTTTTTTAAAACCCTAAAACAAATTTTAACCAGATACAAAAAAATGTTAGAATTGCATGTAAACACGGCTGGTTACTGGCTCTTTTTTTAACTGGACAATCATACGAAATCATAATCAAAGCTGGATTGTGGCCATTTGACTGGTTCTTGATCTTGTATTTTGGCAAACTATTCTAAAACCTGGGGGTGGATAATATAAAATTAATCGTTCCTTAATTGCTTATGAATTGAAACAAAATAAACGATTAGACAAGCTTGCATGTAAAAATATTCAGATCTTCACGTGCGATGTCGATGAATGATGTTTGATTTTTCTTTTCGTTTATCTCCCTCTTTCCTTTTCTGCCTCACTATTTTTTCTTGGCTTTTCTGTCTCTTTTCCCCCATAATTTCTTGGTTTGTGAGTCTGTTTGTTTTTTCTTTCGCGCCAGTCATCTTTGTTATTTTCTCTTTTTCTCCATACTTTCTTGGTTTGACTGTCCGTTTTTCCCTCTTTCTTATCCATTCTTTCGGTCTGTTTTATCTCTTACTTTCTCTTCACACTTTCTTGGTTTGTTTGTCTGTTTTACTCTCCCATTCCCTCTAGTGATTCTTGTTTTCGTCTGCTTTCTCTTTCTTTTTCTCCATACTTTCTTGGTTTCTCGGTTTTTTTGTCTTTCTATTTTTCTCAAATCTGGGTTTGTTTTGGTTTGCTGGTCCGCCTTTATGTTATTTCACCATGTAACCATGTTAATTTACTATCTGTTTTAATGAATACAATGTAATTAATTAAACTAAATGGTCTAACTTTTATGAGCTGAACCCCAGGTTTTAAGTTATAATCGTTCTATCTAAAATGTGAACAATGTGTGGTGATTAGTGACCGTTAGTCGATGATGATTCGAAAATTGTGAGATGGGGTCTGGTGTGATGTAGGTTTCAGAAAACAGTTTTTTTTTTTTTTATCGTGCCAACGTTTCGATCTTTATTGACATCATCTTCAGGGCTTGGGATTTACAAACATTGTTTACTTTTCAAAAATACAGATGTGGAAAAAATTGAATTTATCCAACGCGAAATATACTTTTATTGAATATATAAATGTAATTATTCAGAAATCGTGAGATGCGGACTGGTGTGATGTAGTTTTCAGAAAAAAACAGTTTCTTTATCGTGCCAATGTTTCGATCTTTATTGAGATCATCTTCAGGGCCTGGAATGAACAAACATTGTTTAAATTTAACAAATACATGTAGGATGTTACAATGCAAAAATATTTTTTTTATAAAAAAATACTTTGATTTTAAATTTTTTTTTTCAATTTTAAATTTTTGCTTTTATGTTAATTTTTTTTATATGTATGTAGAATGTGGAAAAAGTGAATTTAGACAACGCAAAAATATTTTTTTTTATAAAAAAAATACTTTGATTTAAAAAAACGTGAATTTAGACAACGCAAAAATATTTTTTTTTAAATACTTTGATTTTTTATTTCATGTTTTTTAATTTTTTTGTTTTTAATTTTTGTTTTTAATTGATTTTTGTTAACTTTTGTTAAATTTAAACATTGTATAAATTTAACAAAGATATGTAGGGTGTGGAAAAAGTGAATTTATACAATGCAAAAATATTTTTTTATAAAAATTAGTTTTTATATTTTTTAATTTTTGTTTTAAATTTAAATTTTTTGTAAAATTTAAACATTGTTTAAAAGTGTGCGGAAAAAGTGAATTTAGACAACGCAAAAAAAAATTTTTTTTAAATACTTTGAATTTTTTATGTTTTGTTTTCAATTTTTCTGTTTTAATTGTAATTTTTTATATTAATTTTTTTTAATTTACACATTGTTTAAATTTAATAAATATGTGGAGGAATTGGAAAAAGTGAATTTATACAATGTAAAAATATTTTTTGTATAAATTCACTTTTTCCACATCCTTCATGTATTTGTTAAATTTCAACAATGTTTGTAAATCCCAGGCCCTGAAGATGATCTCAATAAAGGTCGAAACGTATCGTGTAACCGTTTGTAATGAGAGATGTTGTACGATAAAGGAAACGTTTTTCAAAAACCTACATCACACCAGACTGCATCTCTCGATTTTCGAATAATCAATGTAAACAATCTTACAGTATGGTTTTTGTTAGCTGTACTATCAAATTGATTGACTATTGAAACTGCTTTGCAAAATTACCTACTTGCTTCCGTTCATGTTGAATGCATTTCACTCCTTATAAATGTAGCGACAATGCATTTCTCACGGTGCACGTGCGCGACAAGTCGGAATGAATAGTTTTCCGGGATGTCAAAATTGATTCATAAATGCAAATCGTATTTACTTTCACCCCTTGCTCATTGTGAGTCGAGACGAGGGACATTACGAGCAAATAGTCGAGGATCGGGTGCCAAGTGTGCCAATGATCGGCCCGATCCCCGTTTCGATAATGGGCATCGTTACGTTTAGTTTCATTCACGCAATACTTATTTTTGGACAGATATGTTGAAATATTAGAAGACGGGTCGCTTCTTTTATGGGAACGTGTTTAACTGGAATTTCCACTCATAAAAGTCCACTTTGTTTTTCTAATGACAACAAATTTCAATGTCAACCCCAAATCCGGATAAAACCTGTTTAGAACACGAGTTTATTAGATTTTTATTAATTACAATCTTCTGAAAGAATACACTCATAACAAAATTGCATACTGAGTTATGAGTGAATGTATTTATTGGCGTGAATGTGTAGTGTAAGCTGATGGCAGAATATTGAGTATTCGTCGTCCCTCAATTAGGTTAGTTGTATAATTGATCTTAAAAGTGATGGAAGAATATTGAGCCACCTTAATTCATGAAAGGAAAGAAGGCATTTAAGAATGGGTGAGTAAATAGGAATGTGTAGAGATTAGTGACCGGCACTTTCAACACGACATGGCACAATTACACAGAAGACAAACACTTTGAGCCCTGAAGATGATTTCAATAAAAGATCGAAACGTTGGCACGATAAAGAAAATGTTTTTCTGATACCTACATCACACCAGACCGCATCTCACGATATTTGAATAATTATGAGTAAATAGGGTTGGACTTAAAATATTATGGTTTTCGAATGACCTAACTGTTGATAGCACCGCTCCTCGGTGGCTGAACGGATGGAATTGCTAACATCCGAGGTGGCTGATTTTCGATGCCTGCTGGTAGTTAGGTATGGTTAGGGGGTGGTGATGGGCTCAACTCTACACTCATGTGCAAATTTCAGCTTACATAAATCAAAATCCAAGCTGAGAACAAAAAGGCTTAACCTCTTGATTCACCCAATTTAAAAACCTCTTATCCTTGATCTTCTATAATCCAATATTGCTGGGTGAATATATAATCTTTAGCAATTTGTTCCTTCCTGATACAACGAATTGGATAATGTGATTTATTAAAAAAATACCGAAATTAAAACCTCTCGAGGACAGGCGGACCAGAATTATCGGGAAGGACGGAATTACAGGTTCATCCTGCAGACAGGAAAATTCGCGGTATAAGAAAGTACATAAAGTTCTGGACATTTCATTTACGCCCAATATGTCGCGATTAGTTGGCACACTCAACACGACACAAAAGAATGGCGCACTTACGTAGAAAACAAACACTTTGAGCTGAAGATGATCTCGATAAAGTTCGAAACGCCGCGATAAAAAAAATGTTTTTCTGAAATCTACATCACACCTGACGGCATCTCACGATTTCTGATTAGTTAAAATTAAAGATCACTTTTAGTAAAATTTACATTTAGCCTATTTAGTAATACTGAACTTGAATTAAATCGAATGCCAAACAAAGTTTGTTCCCCAGTCTTTAGCCAAATAGATAATTTCTATTTCTCTACGCTTTCTAGGTACAGTCAGGATATTAAATTGTATACAATAGTTTCTACATCCTCACCCTTTCAATATTCTTATAGCCTTGTTTTGGTTTTTAAAAATCATAAGGGCAGAATTTGAGTGACCCGAGACTTCAATTGCATAACCAATGTAGTTTTGAAAGTTGTCATGTTAAACAGCAATCGCCATTCTCAAAGAAACGGATTTTGCCAAGCTACAGAATATGGCCTGAATTATATTTGATCTTGTACTAGGAATGTCAGTCGGGCGATATTATAAGACAAAAAATTTATTTGTACCGATTTCCTCGGAAGTCGTTATCAAAATGTTTTATAACGCTAGAATCACGACAATGAGGTCAAATCAAATATTAAACCATTTTCTGACCTACTTCGCTTATAGAATGTGTTAAAATATGCAAAACTTCAGTATTTTCTTAATTTATCTTTTTAAATGATGTCATATTAGAATATCCTGCGTTAACCAACAATAAAATTAATCTTCCAATTAATTAATGTTGATTTAAGGTATTGGTTGAAATAAAAAGTCGGTGTCACAAGCGGGATTCGAACCCATGACCTTCGGTTAGATCCGCCACTGCTCTTTCACTTGAGCTATCATGACTTCGATCCACTCGGACACCAACTTACCATCCCAACCTCACCGTTTGAATTTTCCCTGCTTTTGGCCATTTTTCACCTTAAGCACATTATTAATTAATTGGAAGACTTTATTTGGTCAAGCGCATCACGAAAACTAGTGAATTTATTAAAATAATACACGAAATGTAATAATAATTAGGGTATTATTCCCAGAGCGTTTCGGCCGCAAGACTGTAATACAGTTCCCTAATTTTTCATATTTTCTTTTTCAGAAGAGTGTAATTTTCGTTTAAGCATCAAGCTTTAAGATTTTAAATTTCTACTATTTGTTAAGTTCATTTATTTATTTGAAGTGTGATCCAAAAGTCCTTTCTGTAACATTTTCTCATAATTTTTATTACAACCATTCGTTGTTTTATTTCTTTTTATATTTTTTCTTTCTTTCTAGTTTTGTTGGTATACCATTGTTTGTTATTAAATAGTAGATAATTTTGCAAAAACTCAAAATTACGATCAAATTCACTAATTTCGTGGTCCGCTTGGCCAATTAATATATTACAATTAATTAAGGTTTTAAGTTGAGATGTATCTAGCCGAAGATCGTGTGTTCGAATCCCGCTCGTGCCATCGACTTTTTTTTCATCTAAACTAAAAACTTAATTAATTGAATTATGACAAAATTTTACACCCTTGTTTATATGTAACACTTTTTTCTATAGTTGGATTTTTTTTTTCAAGCTCAAATTTTTCCAGTGCCCGCCTAATTTATGTCATAAAGTCATTACAGTTTTGCAGAAGAAAGTTCATAGACGACGTTTTTGTCTCCCCCGCCCCCCAAGAATATGTATGTAAAAAATTTTACAGTACAGTTTGTACAGAACACCTAATTTTCAACAAATTATTTGAAACACTTATTTTTTTTTTAATGAGGGTTCGCAGAATTTGTAAATATTTGTAAGTAATTTGTAAGTACGCGGGGTTCGAATGTAGGACCGCTGGATTCGAACCCCGGGACCTTTTCTTTACCGAATGACCGCCGTGTCAATGACACCATGATATGTCTTTAATAATTCGAATGATTTTATGTAAATCGTAGTTTTTATTGTTTATTTGGATTAAATAATATTGATGTTAACCAATACGCTCTCCTTTCATGACGTGCTATGGAGCTTCATGGAGGGCGTAACCTCCTCGGAAGAAAACAACAATAACAAGAAAACAACAACAACCGTGTACAAACAACCGTCTCCGGAGATGCCGAAGAGGAAGCATCCTATCGAAGATCCTCTGGAATTCCTCAACGAAGTGAGGAGGATCGACAAAAACTCCCTCGATTCGGACGAAGAGGACAACGACAGCGACGCAGATGAAAATTACAGGCTGAAAGATGAGGACATAGAAGGTACAAAAATTAAATCATTATGGTTCTTTTTTGTTTTTTACTCGACAATTTTCGTTTTTAGGCCAGGAAGAAGGAAACGTCGGATTGGAAGGTGGCGTCCAGATCACACCGTTCAACATGAAAGAGGAAATGGAGGAAGGACACTTTGACAACAACGGCATGTACCATTGGAAAAAAGAAAAGGTCGCTAAAGATAACTGGCTTGAGAATATCGATTGGATCAAGGTAAAACCCAGATTAATTGTTTTACACAATTTTCAATTTTTGGATAATAAGATAAGTGTTGTTCTGCGAGTCGGTGCTCTCATGCCGAACTTGGGTCTTCATTCATAGGTTTGTTCTACTGTTCAAATGCATTTTATCGTTGCATCATCTTCATTGAGGAACTGTTGAAGGAACAGTTCCAAATAACTGTATTTGTGTTGATGATTATTTGGAGATCGCGAGATGTGGTCTGGTGTGACATAGATTTAGAAAAACAGTTTATCTTTCCAACATTTCAGTTTTTATTGAGATCATCTTCAGAGCCTGGGATTTATTTGATAAAAATTGTTTAAATTATACATGTAGGATGTGAAAAAATTAATTTACACAATGCTAGAAAATTTTAGATTAAAAAAAATTTATTTATATGTTGCTAAAAAATTTTAAAGTAAAAAATTTCCTTTATACAATGCTAGAAAATTTTAATTTAAAAAAGAAAAATATGAATTTATACAATGTTAGAAAATTTTGGATTAAAAAAATTAGTTCATACAATGCAAGAAAATTTTAGATAAAAAATTAATTTATACAAAGCTAGAAAATTTTAGATTAAACAAAAGAAAAAAGTGAATAGCTACAATGCTAGAAGATTTTAGATTCAATCAAATTATTTATAGGAAATATACATCACACCAGACTGCATCTCACAATCTTCGAATAATCATTGGTTAACGGTCAGTAAACAACACATGCATCAGTGTTATTTGAATTTGATCTGTGGGAACTGCTGTTTATATATCATCTACATACTTAGTGAGGAAGGCTAATTTGATTGAATCTACAATTTCTAGCATTGTATAAATTCATTTTTTCACTTCCTACAGATATTTGAATAATTTAAACAATTTTTATAAATCCCACGCCCTGACGATGATCTCAATAAAGATCGAAACGCTGGCATGATGAAGAAAATGTTTTCTAAAACCTACTTAACACCACCGACTCTCGATCTTCAATTAATCGTTGTCTGGGATGGTTTTGTATGGTGGAGTCAGCTTATGGCAAATCCTGGTCTGCCACTATCAACTACCTCGGGATGATATTCTGGTTGGACTCTTTACAGGGCACTGCCACTTAAGATGGCATATGCACCGGATGTACAGGTAAAAGATACTCCCAGAAAGAGGAGGAGACAGCATAACGTATTTTATGCTTCTGTGAATGTCTACATAGATGAAGGTTCTTGCAACTAGGACAAGACAAAACACAAGCAAGATCCTACACCAAGGAGCTGCTGTCAAGCTAAGGACCTGGCATGTGGGTTATAAATAACAGGGGAGCACAATAGTGGGTCTTGTGGCCCCCTCTTTTATCCCTATCCTACTGCTCGATATGCAATTAAAAAAATCCCATTCTGTCAAGAAACTTTTCAGTCTGATAAATAATATATAGTATAGCAAATAAACAACCATAACAGTTAGACCCCTGGTCATGCATATTTATATTAGGTATTTGTATTGAAGGAACAGTATGGGAATTATAAAATTATAATAATTGAAAGATGATATTTTTACTTGTTAAGGTCAAACAAGGTGAAACAGAAAAAAACGTGAACAAGTCATTAGGAAGCGATGACGAAATGCTCGACACAGTCGACACAAATTTACTTTATAAAGAAATCTTGGGGTTTCTACAACCGAAAGAAAGCATCGCAAAGGCTCTTAAGAGATTAGGTATGTTGTTTTACTGGGGAATGCAAAGTTGAAACGGAAATTTTGTCTTTTAAATTTAATTGTGTTTTTTTTCCAGGCGGGCAGAAAAGCCTTTCTGCCTCGGAAAGGCTTAAGCTGAAAAAAGCCGGCAAGTTGCCCCAACCGACTTCGAACGATGACATAGAGAAAGTTACCAAATTGACAGAACTGGCGAACAAAATTTTAACCCATTCAGGAAACATGGACATTTATCAGGAGACGTACGAATACATTCAGGATAAGGTGGGTTTATCAAGTCGAATCATTTAAAAAAAAATAAATAATTTTATTTAAAAACAGCTTAATGCTTCGAGTTCTAAAATAAAAAGTGATGGACTTGACATGTACGCCGATGATTTCGGCGAGAAAGAAAAAGAAAGGCTTACAGACGGAGGTGCTGAAGAGAAAAAAGAATCTAACTTTAAGCCTGAAGGTGAGTCGTCAAATTTTCTGGCTTTTCGCTTAACATTCAATTTTTTTTTTTTTTTTTTTTTTACTTATCTAGGAAGCGTAATGATGTGGGAGTACAAAAGAGGCGAAGATAGTAATGACATAAAAGGTCCGTTCACGTCGGAACAGATGGACAAATGGTCGCAAACGGGCCATTTTGGAAACGGGGTCTTAGTTCGGAAATGCGGCACAGAACAGTTCTACTCATCTAACAGAATAGACTTTGATCTCTATGTTTAAATGCTTCTGTTTAGTATGTTTGATATTTTAATCATGTACATTATTGAAATTTATTAATAAAACAATAAAAATATTGTCTTTTTGTCAAACTACTTGACCATATCCCATCTTTATTAAATGGTGATCCTTATCTTATAAAAGAACCTCCACTTGAAAAAAAAATTGAAGATTTATGAATCATTTGAGATTGTTTGTTTAGATATAAAGTTAATCCCTTGAATCATAATGCTTAGTTTTATCACACTAGGATAAAAAAAACTTATAAACCTATGATTCAATTGTTTTCGATCATTTGGACTGCCTACCCACGCTGGGTCTGTCTGTTAGATGCATGTTGGTGTTTCACTTCAAAGTTTTCTACAATTTAAGTGGTCGTTTTATATTATCTTTTACAGCCATGAAAAATATTAAATGCTGCAAGTAAAGTTTAAGAACGGTGATATGCTGATCAAATACAAACAATTGGCTCTTCAGAAGTTTAAATGATGGATACTTCCAGATTTGACGGCTAAAATTTTTAACCTGCGATTCTCAAATGACAGAGATAAAACTCATAAAATATAATGTTTAGCCAACATAACAGTACTCTGAAGGACTATAAGGGTTATGATATACCGCAGAACTTTTTTTATAAATAATCAACCACGAAAGTGCTCCTTGCCCAATATTACCGGTGATAATTGACCTGAACCCTGGAAAATTGGTTATACAGTTTGACCAGTTCAGTATCATCAATTGGATTTATTAAAAGTGTTTTATCCTTCCTTCAAGACATGTTTAAAGCACGCACTTCATGATCATCTTGTTAGTAAAGTATTTCATGTCGAACATGATGGCTTAATGTTTAACCTACACTTTAGAAGAGGAAAAGGGCGCAGACCAATTTTACAACAAATCATAAGGCTTCATGGGTTGTGTGGGGTGATTAACCATAGTTTGTAGCATTTTTGATTAATGGCACCATTGGGTGACTGTCGTGAAGACATTCGCGCCATGTAACTTCTGCAGTGCTTTTGCGTATTATATTTGAGATTGATGGCACTACTAGGTGACTGTCGTCAAGTCATTCATGCCGTGTAACCTCTGCAGCACTTTTGAATGATGGCACTACTAGGTGACTGTCGTCAAGTCATTCATGCCATGTAACCCCTGCAGCACTTGAATGATGGTACTACAAGGCGACTGTCGTCAAGTCATTCATGCCTTGTAACCTCTGGAGCACTTTTGAATGATGGCACTACTAGGTGAATGTCGTCAAGTCATTCATGCCGTGTAACCTCTGGAGCACTTTTGAATGATGGCACTACTAGGTGAATGTCGTCAAGTCATTCATGCCATGTAACCCCTGCAGCACTTGAATGATGGTACTACAAGGCGACTGTCGTCAAGTCATTCATGCCATGTAACCTCTGCAGCACTTGAATGATGGCACTACTAGGTGACTGTCGTCAAGTCATTCATGCCATGTAAACCCTGCAGCATTTTTGAATGATGGCACTATTAGGTGACTGTCGTCAAGTCCAGCACTTTTGCAAGTTATGTTATTGATTGATGACACGAATGAGTGACTGTTGTTCAAATCATTCACGCCATCTCTTGTTATATTTTTGAATGTTATTGTATTTTTGATTAACAATAATACTGGTGACTGTCATTCATGCCGTATAACCTTTGCAGCATTTTTGCAAGTTATACTTTTGATTGATGTCACTACTGATTGGCTATCGTTCAAGTCATTCATGCCATGTAACGTCTTGTAATATTTTTGCATATTGTATTTTTGATTAACGACACTACTGGGTGACTGTCCTTCAAGTCATTCACCCCATGTAACTTCTGCAACAATTTTGCTTGTAATATTCTTGATTAATGCACCACTGGGTGATTTGTCGATGATTTGTCACCCCATGCATATTTGCAAAGATACTTTTTATGTAAGGTCTCGGTTGAGATGAAAACGCTAGTGTCTCGCGCGGAATTCGAACTGATGACCTTTGGCTAAGGATGTCGAGTTTGTGTCCGAGTGGATCAAAGTCACAATAGCTCAAATGTTTAGAGATATATTGAGCTAAAGGTCGTAGGTTAAATGACACTAGCGCTTTCAACCAAAATCTTAGATAATAAAATATATAAATTTTAAATAATTAAATTTGTTAATATATCGTCAATTGTGACTAGTACATACATACATGGATAAGTATATTTGTAAAACAGTCCAATACCCCATAAATAATTTTTTATACTGTATGTATCCCCTTTTATTATGGAAAATCAGGATTTAGACAAATTTGAAAGAAAATTAAATGGAGTCTTTCGGTGGACAAAACCCCACATAATTTTTTGTATCAATTATGGCTATGCCGCACTAATAAATAAGACATCGTCAAGTACAACTAAAATGTAATAATTAATTATAATAAAGTTATATTTGGGGAAAAAATATTCTTCTATTTTTAAAAAATATTTGTGAGATTTCGCCCTGTTGTCTACAGTGTGATGAACCTGTAATCTTGCGTTACTGATAATTTTGGTCTGTGTATTCTAACTAGTCGGCAAAATGTCAAAAGTGTCTGAAAGCCAATCAAACAAAAAGTTATACCAAAAATTAACTTAATTAAATTAAAATTAACTTTAAAAAAAAACCACTCTTTCATCGTTCTTCATATAAGAATATTAATAACGACATATTCCAAGCTAATATCCCTTGCCTTGCTCAATTTCCTGTAGTAATCGACTGATTGATAAGGAAACGATCCTACATCGCAATTGAAAACGGTTGTGAAAGATTCTGTCTCTCCAAATCCATCGAACTCGGATGACATAACACTTGAAGTTTTTTTTTTACCTCGTTCGCTTACAATTGTTTAAATTTCACAATGTATGGTCTGATTTATGTAACAACAATAATGACTAATTATGTAATTAATTTATTTTTTACCGTTGACTTTTGTATTTCTGTGGGAAGAGTCTTTGACTTTTCAATAGAAAATAAATATAAAAAAAAAATATATTAAGATTTGTTTGTATTAGAGCAAAAAGACATAAATGGTCTAGCTTTATTTAAATTTACATATAATTCAAAAATTTTCTTTAATAAATTTAACGTTTTTATTTAACAAAAACAATTTTTTATCATCAGAACAATATGCCATAACTTAAAAACAAAATAATTCTTTAGGATTTATAACAAAACACTTTGCAATTTGAGATATTTCGCATTAAAATGTAAATCTAGATTAGACGGATTAGGAAAAAATTATCGGATTAAGAGATGGTTGTTAAGAAGCACTTCATCTAGATTAATCAGCTACTGTCTTATAAAAAGAAGGAATAAAGCAATACGTTCTTTAGTTTATAATCGACTGATGAACTTTTAAGTTATCCCAAGATGCAGTATTTGATCATAGCAGGAATCCTCATCGCTTCCCTAGCCAGCGGTAATTATTACAAAAGGTTTTTTTTTTTTTTTTTTTTACGACTAAATTTAAAATGGCGATCTTGTCTAGTTTTGGGAGAGCAAGTGACATGGTCGAAAATAGCTCCATATTTTACAAATGACAACAGAGACTTTGTCATATTCAACAACTCATACGGCGAACCGGTTTTCGTCTCTCTCCGTATGAAAGAACAGAGTAAACCTCTTAATTTATCTTTAGACGGTTTAATAAAATACTACTTATATACATCGTAAGTGTATCGTTTATAAACAAAACCGTTCTTAAAATGTTTACAAATATTTTTATCTTTAAGGAAAAACTCAGTGAAGTTTCAAGAACTGTGGAAAAATGATAAACCATCTTTAGCATCTTCAAATTTTGATGCGTCCAAGAAGACAATATTCGTTATTCATGGATATATGAACAATATTTATTCTGACAGCATACAATCAATTAAAAACAGTGAGTATAATAAAAGTAAGAAAAAAAAATCAATTATATTGATAAAAAATATTTTTTTTTTTTTTAGACGTTTTAAAGCAGGAAGATATAAATGTAATAGGCGTCGACTGGAGTTTGATATCGGATCATTTATTCTACCACATTATAGTTGCTGAGGTGCCAGGCGTCGGTGCTTACGTCAGTGAGTTTGTTAGCTTCCTCATGAGAAACGGCCTGAAGTATGAGAACATCCATATGATCGGGCACAGTCTCGGTGCACATGTTGCTTCGTTCGCCGCGAAAAATCTCAAAACTGGAAAGATTGCAAGGCTTACAGGTGTGTTAATTGATTAATCTTTTTATAAGGATGAATATGTCGGTTCAAAGCAATATTTTTCAACTTAGTAATTACAACAAAATTTTAAATACTTGAAACGATTCTTATCGCTGTTTTCTAAACAATTTCTTTTAATCTGTCATGGATGTTCCTTGACGTTTGTTTAAAAGAAATGGATGATGATTTGGTCAGTATCTACCAACAAATTGTACGAAGAAAAGAAATAAAATTTAAGATAATTTTTTTTTACTAAAAAGATTGCAATTATTAAAAATAAAGTAAAAAAATTTTTTCGCAATTAAAAAAATAAAACTTGCAATTTTTACCTCACGTTGCACAACAGGAAATATAAAGGAGTTAATGAATAAACAATAAATAAAACAAGACATTAAAATTTTTTTTTTTTTAATTTCGATAAAATAAAAATATTTATTGTGCTTTACAGGTCTTGACGCTGCATTACCCGGATTTGAGAAGACGACACATGATCAAAGGCTTAACCCGGACGATGCTGAGTTTGTCGACTGCGTACACACTTGCGGCGGTGTGATGGGATTTCTCGAACCCATCTGCCAGGTCGATTTTTACGCCAATGGAGGGACTAACGTTCAACCCGGATGCCCTTGGGCTGACTTTGGTACAAAAAAAAAAAAAAAAAAAAAAAAATTGACACACTGATTTTTTTAAAATTACTGTTTGTTTTAAAGGATCTTGCAGCCATGGCAGAGCTCATGAATATTTCGCCGAGTCAATTTTAAAAGATCATCCATTCCCGTCTCTATCTTGCCCGTCCTTACCAGGCACGACGCATGTCAATTGCACTGCCGATGGTGCACTCATGGGCTACCCTGCGACAAACCGGTAATTTTAAATGATTTCAATTTAAAACAATTTAATATTTTATTTATCTTTTTTTTTTATACAGTTACCTCGGGATTTATTACACGCAGACAAACTCATCGTATCCGTACGCACCAGTTAAAACGGCCTGATGAGTGAAAAGCGAATGAATACGCTCAACTAAAATTTTATTTGTATATTTTTTGTATATTTCAAGCGATTTATAATTTATTGTGAACAATTTATAAATATATGGAGTTTTTTATACAGACAAAAGAGTTGTAATATAATTTCATATCGTAATGAAAAACACAATTTTATACCATTAAGCACCTTAATCTTGGATGGACTGCATAATAAACCATGAGTTAACAGTTGGGCATGTCGGACTTGTTTTGGGTTTTCAACATCATCAGTGTGTAATCAATACTCTCACAGCCTTATAAAAGAGACTCGACTACATAAAAATCACACAGACACAAAAACTGAAAATGCAAAAAAGCCTAAAAAGTTTTGATTTGTTAGTGTGTAAGACATTTTGTTTTCACCAGTGGTGGAATTGGATCAGACACGGCCAAGAATTATCTAAAATAAATATACAATCAATAAAAAAATTCCTAAGAATCGAGGTTAATCAATAAGATGAAATGAACTTGCAATTAGGTCATTTCCTTTTTTTTCTTAAATCTGACTGGTCATTTTGCCAGATGCTTTACCACTTAGACATGCTTTTAACCCAAATCAGCAAGGATGTGACTTGAAAAGAAACGACCCAAAACTTTTAATAATACAAAAATTCACAAAGTCTAAAATAAGGAGCCAGTTGAAATCAAATACTAAGAAAGGTAGATAAAAATGACTGATGACAATCTAAATTCGATCTTAAATCTACCGAATCATTATAAAAAATCTTTCACGAGTTGTTTTTGGACCGATGAACTCACAGTTAGGCCTTCCTACGCCAATCTATCAGACAATTTATAATCTTGAGATCTTCAGTACGTGTCACAACATAAAAAGATCAAAATCAGCTCAGAATTGTAAAGAATAAATCAAAAATCTAAATAATGCAAAAACTCAGAATTAAAGTTTAAACCGAGCACAATGATTACAGGTA
>CM077114.1:3827343-3843600 GCA_039619505.1 Cimex hemipterus | reverse complement strand
GGAAGTTAGTGTCCGAGTGGTTCGATGTCATGATAGATCAAGAGAGCGGCGGCGTATCTAGCCGAAGGTCGTGGTTCGAATCCCACTCGTGCCATTAACTTTTTTTTCATCTCAACTGAAAACCGTAATTGTTATAAATTAATTGGTCGAGCGAGCCACGGAAACAGTGAATAATGATTTAAAAATGAAGTACACTTCACTAAAGCTCTCCGTCGCCATTTCAATTGTCGTCGAGAATCCAAACCGATTACACGGCATTTGAAATATGGCAAAAAGGAGGGAAAATTCGGTCGAGATGGGGAGTTGACGTCCGAGTGGATCGAGGTCACGATGGCTCTGGTGGTAGAGCAGCGGCGTATCTAGCCGAAGGTCGTTGGTTCGAATCCCTCTCATACCATTAAATTTTTTTCATCTCAACTAAAAACCGTAATTAATTATTATATACAATGACCAAAACCACTAGACAAAATGATAAATAAATTTAATTTTATCATACTACTCTTAATGTTTCCAAATGCTGTACAATTACATTCTCTCATAAGAGACCTTTTATTTATCACTATACTCTCCACGATGCTCTTTTAACGCGAGTTGAGGTCGTAAAGGATCTCAGTGTACTTTTCGATCAAAAGATCAAGTTTAAGGAACATATTCTTAAAAAAATAAAAAAAATAGATCTATGAGATGCTAGGTTTCATCATCCAGAACACCTATGAATTTAAAAATCAACTATGTTTTGTCCATTTTTATAAAGCTTTTGTACAACCCATACTAGAATATGCTACACCTTTGGAACCCATTTTATCTAAATTATCAATCTTCAATCTGTACAAAACAAATTTTTACAAAAACTTTTGTACAAACTCAAATCTTCCTTCGAACTCTGCCTACCCTGGAAACCGCTCTGAATTTAAACTTTTCCGTTTTGGGCACTAAGAAGGGATTATTTCGATATTGTTTTTTGTATTTAAATTATCGAACAATCTCATTGATAGTCCTTCTCTCCTCCCTCTACTATGGATGGATGGATACAATGGTCACCAGGGGCTGGAGGAGTTCCCTCCTGAGCACTGCAGCTGTTATGCTGTTCAGCTTATTGTACCCCTGGCTCCATTTTTGGGGGAGGGTTCACAACACAAAGTGAACTTGAGCTCCCGTCGTACCAGTGTTGTTCCATGGAAGAAACTCATTTTTGAAGGGGGTTGGGACCAGATTCAGGGTCGTTGAGATCCAGTCCTGCACATTCCATTGATGAGTGCCGTGTCAATTTCTTTTAATTGCGGCCACCCCTTAGGGGTCAGAAAAATTCCAGAGGCGACGGTGGGGATCGAACCCACGACCGCGGGGGTTCTATCTACTAGCCGATAGTCTGACGCCTTAAGGGTGATTCACGCTATACCGTGTCGGGGCCGAGCCGAGGCACAGAGTACACGGTCAAAGAATATTGATATTATTTTATATGCACCCATTCACGTTGTACCGAGCAGCGCCCGAGCCAGGTGCCTCGGTGAGAAAAGGGGCTGAACATTTCTCCCTGTGCCCGGGACGGTTGTCTACCCCAGTTTTATTGCGTCTTCCTCAGTGAAACGTTAAAAATGGATGACGAAATTCTTATTGAATATGTGCGGAAGTACAGTTGCATTTACGATATGTCGCATCCAAAGTATTTGGATGCCAACCACAAAGCCCCCAAAGGATGCACGCCCCATCTCCTCTTTGCTGTGTGAAGTCGATCAACATGGTTTTCCCTTTCTTCTTCATCAAGTGCAACGGCAATTGCTGGTAGTTCAAGTTCTGAAAATTGCATTTTGCTTGTTACCCACTCACCAATACTCAGCCACGGTTCGCACGGAACTACTACGGAACAGCATGCATAAAGGCTCGGACTCCACTCGGGCGCTATGGCTCAGTTGAGACCCGGGCTCGGCCCCGACACGGTATAGCGTGAATCATCCTTTAACCTCTCAGCTACCGCGGCCCCCCTCTACTATAGCTACACGTCCCTTCGGTCTCTCTTAAAACCTATGAACTATTTTATATTAAATTCCAAAGTTCTAGCTAACGCTCTCTTCTCCTCTACACAGAATGATGATCAAGAGTAACAACATCTCCAATAGCATTGACTTCTTCAATAGTTCTGTGCAATCTGTGGTAAAACCATATCCTACAACTTTAGATAAATGCTTTTATATTTCATACTGTACAAAATTTATTACAATTTTTTTTCATATACTGGTTCAAATATTTCTCACACTATTATATATTTGTAGTGGTTTTGGGTAACTTCAGGAAACAACACGGTTTACTCTGAATTATTTTATTCGCACGTTGCACATTTACAAGTCAATCGCATAAAATACACCAAAACCAAACTCGTCTCAACTCGTGCCGCTTCTCCGCCAACTCGAATTTTTCGATCCTGGAATATCGATACAGGAATATGCTGTCAAGGAAAACCCATGGTGGTGGCTCTGTTACTGAAGTAATAACGTAATTCTCAACATATTTATTATTTCTTTTTTCATTAAATGTAATTGTACCTAATTATTGTAGTTTCAATTGTCTTTCAGCTTTATTTCATTTCCATAAAAAAATTCCAAAAAACATACACCTAGTAATATTGATAAAAATGATTATTCAGAAATTATGAGATGCGGTCTGGTGTGATGTAGCTGTCAGAAAAACATTTTCTTTATCGTGTCAACGTTTCGATCTTTATTGAGATCATCTTCCAGGGCTCAAAGCGGTTGTTTTCTGCGTAATTATGCTGTTCTTGTGTGTCCTGTTGAGAGTGGCCGCATCTCACGATTTCTGTATAAAAAACTTCTTAAGATGGGTGACTCCGGAGATTTTCTCTATGTTAATTTTAGTCAGGCTGAATAGAATGGGTAAGGTGCATTATGGCTTGGGAAAAAGATTGAAGTTTTACTATTGATTAGATTAAATTTTTTTTTAAATTAAAAAATTGATAGGAATTGAAAATTTTGCTTCGAGTAAATAATTTACGGTTTGTGAACAGTAATAATTTTTTACTTAGGCATTCAAGTTTTTAACTGAATCTGCCTAAGAAAAAAAAAATTAGCGCGAGGCTATGGAATCAACGGGAATTTGTGTTAAACGGTCAAGACGATAAAACATTCAACTTTACCGGTGCAAGGAAAATGGGTTTCAATCAGGGTCGATTTTTTGAATATAAGAAAAAAAAACGGGTATACTTAGCCATCTCGGCGATCTTGGACTGATTACACACACGAACTGACAAAAAAAAAAAAAAAAAAAAAAGCACAAACAAAAAATCTACTTAAAAAGGTCGCCGTCTTTGATGGAATTTTGCTTTGCTCGTGCCGTTTGTTATCAAGGCCGAAGTTTGACGAACCATAGAAGTCAAAGTTGCCCTAAATACAACCTTGCGTTAGTTTATTAGAATATTGTCGATGTAGGGCCAAATAGAATTTTTTTTTAATCTAAAGGAATTGATCATAATTGACTATTCTCCGGAGGTTTGCGGATTACAAGACGTACAGAGGTCTAGGGTCAAAAAACCAGTAGAGAAAACGCTAAAACTTCTCGTTTATAACAGTACGAATTAAGGTCATGGAACAACCAAGAGGATTATTGGAAAGAGATCGGGAGGAAATTTGTTGTACTTGAGAATTAGAGTAGGATTGGAGGTTAGTGTAAAGCCGGCGCCACACGATGCTACGAACACGTTCCAACGTTGGACGCTTGACAGTTGGTAGCACCGTCTGGCGGACCTTCGAACCTACGAGCTTCCAATGCCGAGCGTCCAACGTTCGTGTTGGAAGGTTTCCGCTCGTTGTCGGTCTTTTGCCCCAAGTCAAAGGAGTTAAAGGAATGAGAGGCGAGGCTCGAATCTTCGAGGGATCACACTCGGAGTTGGAACCACCGGCCACACGACACAGAAGAGTGAGAATGCCAAGCTTCGAAATCTTCCGCTGACATTCTGCAGAAATTTTCAAATTTTCCTGACGGTTATTTCAGCAAATCCAGGAGCATGTGTGTACCACTGCAGCTGAAATAATATTAAAATATACAAATTAATTTATTTACCTATTAAATATTAAAATCTGGCACAAGATTAAAATAATATCGTTTTCCTATTTCTTTATTATAGTTTCTACTTACTGGGATTTATGATGAGATAACATCCACCATCTTCTACTACGCCTTCTCACTGTTAGCATTTTTGCAGTAGAGGATACCACTAGTGCTGCAGCAACAGCTGCAACATCGTATTCACCGTCCTCCATTTTTTAAAAACACTACTCTTGAACACTACCTTTTAAACTCGACTTGACGCGAACCACTGGATCAAACATTCGCAACACCGTGTAGCAGGAACACCCGCTCCAGCAATCGGTTGAGTCATTTGACTCAAATGTTGGATCCAACGTTCGACGCATCGTGCGGCGCCGGCTTAAAACTTTGTATTTTAAGTCGTGATGAATGCTACGGTTGGCAACACAACATGTCTTTCGTTATGAAGCTAGGATTCATGATCGTCGGGTCTGGATTGTGTGGAGATTAGAAGGCTTGGTTGATTCCACAGTTCGGTGCCATGTCCATTCTGTATCTTCTATGAGTATTTTATTGGGGAAGGAGAGTTTAGATTTGTTACTCAAACTTTTAAAAATTTAGGCCTTTTAAGTTGTGTGTGGGGATTCGAGGTGCCTAGATACAGCCCAAGGTTGACGATGACATTTTAGTGTATGAAAATATTATATGGGACTTTGGGGTGTCAGGAAGAGAAAGGATTTCAACAGTATTCAAATAGCAACGTACCGAGGACGCTGCCCTGAGAAATTCCCGCATTCGCCTTGTACAAAACTGATTACGACCCATACTCTAAAGTCCTTGGTCTGGTATACCTTGAGGATGAGTATACGGGTAGGATGTTCTTGAGTTTTCGGACCAAACTCGATCGGATTTTATGAAAAACTTACATCAAACTAAAGAAAGTGAATATAGTTACAAAATGGTAGTTATATTTATTTTAATTTACAATTAATTCCCATTTCTACACTTGTTTTGTGTTATTGACAGTAGGTTAAACATATTTTCTTTTAATTTTAACAAATCACAAGAAGAGGTCTGAACAATAACATTTACATTTTACTACGTGGGATTTACTCAAGGGGTGTGAAATCAATAATAATTTTATTTTGCAAAAGAGGCACGAAAGACAGCGTATCGAATTCGAGCTTTGTGCCCACTCCTTCACCAGGTTTGAAGCTGAAACATCCAATGATTTTCGCCAACGCGGATTTGACTTGCAGATTTGCGTATCTCATGCCTAAATATGAAAAACATGGACTAATTAATTGAAAAAACTATTTTTTTTTAGTTGATTTTTTTATTACAATAAATGAAATTGTTGTAAAGTTTTATACAGAACAATTTGTCATTCATTCGTTTATTTAAAAAAAAAAAAAAAAAAAAAATCAGTTGTAAATGTTCAAATAATTTTTTAACGAACCTATGCAAATCCTTGGTCCTGCGCCGAAGGGAAGAAAGACTGAAGGGATGCTGCTGTCTTGGGAGAATCTTTCAGGATCAAAGACGTTCGGATTCGGGAAGAATTTTGGATCCGTGTTCATTTCCTTAATGGGAATCATGACCGTTGTGCCTTTTTCTATGACCAATCCGTCTGGTGTAGTGTAGTCTTTGGTGCAGATTCTTTCCAGGTTTTCCACCAGCGAGTGCATCCTCATGATTTCTGAAACGTTTCGCTTTAAATGAAATATGTTATCTGTTTTTCTGGGCTGTTCTAACACTGGAGTTCCTAACTACAAAGGAAGGTTAGGGATGGCCCTACACTGCTCAATATTATTGCGCAATATTTTGATTTGTGCAATAAATTGTATCGTATGCAGGCATATATTGCACAATCGCGAGCACAGACGTACAAGGCAATATATTGTGCAATTAGTTCCAACCAGAATTTCCTGTAATGAAGACATGTTGAGTGATAGTGATTTGTGTTGTGTGATTATCGCTGTGGGTGCCAGTGCGAAAAAGAAGAAGAGCTCGCAAAAAGGCAGAAAATGGGCCAAACAGTGGCTAATTAATAGGGAAAAGTACATCCACGAAAAATTACTTTATGAACTGAGAGTGTCCGAACGATAAACGTCAATGAATTCCAAAATGAATCGCCTATCAAGCTTCCTTGGCAGCAATGACGACGCGTATTCTATCACCTGTTGATACTGACTGATGGGACATTGCGCAATATTGCCTACAGATGGCACAACCTTTTCCCGTTTGCACAATATATTTCCAAGGATTTGAATTTAGCGCAAAATATTGCACAACTTTTCAATTTGAACTACACACGACCAACTATATTGCACAAACCTAAATATTGCGCAATAATATTGAGCGTGAATGGGCCGCTTCTTTTCAAGAGCTTCCTTGTATTTTTAACATCTTCCAAATTATAAAGGAGACCCAAGAGAAGGAAAAATATAAAAAATGTTAGCTAAACTTCAGTTAATCTTTCTAAAGTAAACCGGGTGTTTTGGACATTTTAAGGTGCATACCGGATAGGCAGCAATCCAGGTAGGTCATCTCCTTCAAGGCAGCGTACGTGTATCCTCCGTGCTTTTCTATTACTTCTCTTACTTCCTTCCTCGCCTTTTCCTGGCAGTCAGAATTCATAGCGAGTTCGAACATAGTGTAGAGGGCCACCTGGACCAGAGGGAGAACCCCTGCGAGGATGAATTGCTCAGCCATTCCGTTGATAAATTGATCGGTAAATTCTATTACATAAAACAGTCAGCGTGTACTGTTACAATTATAAAATATTATGTTCATTATGAAATAAGTTAAAAACTTGTACTTAGTAGGTTATCTAGGGAAATGTTAAATACCTATGGTTTCCATTTCTCCAGATTCATCAAGATTTAGGTAATTATCTTCGGAATCTTTTTCGATGACTTCTAGCTTTCCTTTGTTTTTAAGCTTCAGAAGAAAATCTACGAAATCATTATTCTGGAATTTAGAGTGTTTTCTTTGTTCGAATGTCGACTCGAGCATGTATTTGAAGTATTCCTCACAGTCACCGTTGAAAAATCTCAAACCCAAAAAGCGTGAGGTTTTTGGAAAGAATTTGAGAAAGGACTGACGGAAAACAGTCAATTTTCCGGAAAAGAACATAAGATCCGCCATTTCGGAAAAGTCTTTCACAGTCTTATCGTCTTTGATCTCTACGCCGTAGACGCCGGTTGTAATGGTGTGGATTGCATAATTAACCAGAAGTGGTTTTATTTCGCAGTTTTTAATCTTTTTTCTTATGTTCTCGATGAGACCGTCGGAACATCGGTCCATGGTCTGGTAAGTCAATTTGAGCTTACCGGTGGTGAAAGCTGGGCTGATTTTGTACCTGGCCGTCCTCCATTCCTTCCCTAACAAGTTGAACAGCGCTTTGGACGAGACGCTCTCCTCGTCCAAACCGAAACGCGGCCTGTCCACAAAGTGTTGGAAATCTTTTATCGTTATCTTTTCTATCAGATCGGGATCATTGACGACGACGCAGGGATCGGTGAAGTTGTAGTATCCGACCAATTTTTCGTTCGGATGAGCCCTGTAAATTTCCAGGGGTACTTGTCCGACTCCTTTTTTCAACAGGAAAACGGGCAGGAGCTGACCAAAAAACGGCACCGGCTCCACATACTTCACTCCTCTTTCTGCCCAATAACTGTGCTTCTTTTTTCCCAATAAGTATAAATAATACAGCAGTCCTCCGAACAGAGCGACCAAGACGTAAAAGGTCTGCGACATCGTTCTAAAAAACAAAAACACAATAAGCATTGGTCATATTTAATTTCATATTGGTTATACTGTAGTTTTATATACTTTAAAAATAAATTTAAAAAAATGCAATTTTTTGTACTACAAACGCCAACAAAAATATTTTGGCTTCTAAACAAATTTTTCGTTCAGCTTCAGACCATTCAACTTCGAAGTAGATGACACAGACAAAGTGATGCAAAGTAATCTACTAGAAAGGAAACATTGGCATTATTTATTTTCAAGGTCGAATTCATTGGCGTCTCTTTCTCACTGGCAAATTGTTTTGTTCAAAATGTTCTCGATAAAAGTAAATTTTTCTTAATTTGTTTCATTGTTTTTACAAATACATATTTAAATTTATTCAGTCTAATATGAATTCCGAAGCAATAAACTGTTCATTTTTCATGTTTGTTTGCTTCATTTCAATTGTTTAACTTAAAAATGCCACATAGTTCTGAGGACGGTGCCGCGTGGTGTGGACGTGGACTTTCCATCATGAGGCTATTGCCATCGGAGTTCCCTACGAAACTGCGAGACGCTACGTTTTCCAGAAACCTTAGAAGACCCGGTTCCGGACGCCCTAGGGTAACAGAACCACAGGGATTTTTTGATTTCGAGAATTTTACAAAAACGCCACGTTACTGTTGTCATTCATCAGCTCCAGGAAGTTCGAGGTGTACAAATTTCTGAACACACTGCTCGAAGAAGATTAAGTCAGTATGGACTGATGGGTTATCGCCCAGTAAGAGGATCATAATTGACCAGAATACAGAGCTACACGTCTCGCATTTGTTCAAGGACACAGCCATTGGTCTTTGGACGATTGTTCCGCTGTACCTTTTACACATGAGTGTAGATTTGCTCTACGATTTACAGAGAGGAGTGAAAGAGTATAGAGAAGGCGCAATGAAAGGTCCGAAGCCTGTAATTTTTCCCAGAGCCGACCTTTTCAAAGTAGATCAAACGAATGGAGAGTTGCACATAGGTGTTGTTCGTGGAGGCTCTGTCACGGCCACTTGCGATAATGCTTTTCTAAAGCACGATAATGCACGCCCACATGTCGCTCGCATAGTGCAAACCTTCAACAGTATGACATAAGGGTCTTAGCTTGCCAGACCGTTCTCCACACTTGAACCCCATCGAACATCTGTGGGATAACCTCAAAAGACGAATAAAAAGCATGTCCATCACTTCCTGATACACTACACTATCTTGAAAGGGCTCTTCGTAAAGAATGGGTGGGATAACCGGAAATGTTGAGGCAGACAAAGCGGCAAGAAGTGCCCAGAGAGAAGGTCATAAAATAAGTGAGGCGCTGCAAGAAGACCGTTATACATGTGGCGGCCAAAACAAAAGAAAAATGGCAACTAGAATGGTTCAATACTAGGGAAAACAAACTTAGAGCCGTTAAAGCGGATATAGGACTATGGACCAGCTCAGCTAGATTGTATAGAAAAGAAGAATGTGAACTTGCGAGATTCAGAATAGGGCATACATGAATTACACACGGGTATTTAATGGCACGCGAACCTCCACCTATGTGTGTGATGTGGAGTTTTAACCACAGTCAAGCGCATACTGTTAGAATGTAAGATGTACTGAAGGGCACGCATGTGCAGTGAGTTGCCCTTCTCTCTACCCGAATTGCTAAATGACATAGAAACAACAATATCAAGATTATTTACATTTTTAAGGGAAACAGAATTGTTTGGTAAAATCTGATTTGTGAGGTGAAATAAAGAGATGGGACCTGTGGCTGGCGGCTGGCGCTCGGTTGCGGTGCAGGTGGTGGTGGTGGCAGAGGTGTATGTATGGGGACTTTTGGGCAAGCACAATGCAAGCCCGGCTGCAAGAGAATGCTGCCCGTATGCCCCCTGTGCCCCCCGTGCTGCCTGGCTCCTCGCAAGCCGCACTCAGAACAGATTGAAGGCAAACATAACCCTGATTGTGGTTGCTGTCTTTAAAAAAAAGAGAACTTTCCAGACTGGTAGAAAGTATGCCGTGGCGTAGTCGAGAAGTAATTAAGGCAAGAGGAAATATGCGTTATTGAAATGTTTATTAAAAACGTAAAACTTTTTTTTTAATGGCTTCATGTACTGTGCATATCTAGCCAGACTATTGTAATTATTTATTGCGTATTTGTTTTTGGGGGGAAGGGTATCGTGAAAAAAGGGCCAGTGGCGGTCTAGTAGCCCAGAGTCTCTCACGCTAACCACTCGGCTACTGCGCCCCCCCCCCTAAAACATAATTAAAACTAATTTTATATGTCCGTCTTTTTTTTTTTCATTTTTATATATAAAAGTATATACAAATCAAGTTATATTACAAGTGGGTGTTAATTAATTTCCAAACAATTTATTAATCTATATTTAGCCCTGTGTGGAAAAAACCAAATCTTTAATTTATTACCATACCTATACACCATATTTTCGTATTACCAATATCAACGATCAATCATCAGTGAAGTGAATACATTTTACAGGCTAGACTATGGGTATTCAAAGCATGTAAATTTAGGCAAGAAACAATACCGAATTCTCGTTTAAAATTACAGCTAATACTCATGACAAAATTAAGCAGTAAGCATCATTTGTATAATATCATTTATTACCTACTTTTATTATAAGTCCTTCGATGGGAATTGTTATCTCACAAGGCAATCTTGAATAAAATTCTCCTAACAGATGATAACCTTCACAGTGGCAATATTGAGTTAAATTGCCTTTTCCTCTATCCCCACTTTTGCCGCGAAAATTATTATCAGGCTTTTATCAATAGAAGAACGAGTAGAAAGCAAATACAATTTTTAAATTCTTATCAGTTAATTGTCATAGAAATTGAGTACGGAACATTTCCGAAGCATCATGTCTGACACGTTGTGTACATTTCCGTTTAAGAAGTAGGTTTTTAAAATTATTTATTGAACAATTAACACCAATAATGAGCTATATTCTCAAAACGGCGGGTTTTTGTGGAATAATACCAGAGAATTAAATTTACTAATTTCATGGTCCGCTTGACCAATTAATGCATTGCAATTAATTAAGGATTTAAGTTGAGATAAAGTTAGCATCACGAGCGGGATTCGAACCCACGATCTTCGGCTTGATACGCACTGCCCAACTACTTGAGCTATCGTGACTCGATACACTCGGACATCAACTCCTATCTCAACCCCACATTTTTGAGTTTTCCCTCCTTTTTGCCATCTTTTAATTTTCGCATCTAGCCGAAGATCGTGGGTTCGAATCCCGCTCATGCCATTGACTTTTTTTTATCTAAACTAAAATCCTTAATTAATTGTAATATCACAGAATTTTTTTTTTCTTTTGATCGCTGCTACTATTTATATTCGTTAGGAAAAAATTCCCGGAACAATCTTCACGACCTCCTACAAAATCTCAACAGACTACAAAGGAGAGGAAGAACACAGGAGAACATCGGATACAATGATATCGTATTCGGATGGCTCCAAAACAAACGAAGGAACCGGATCAGGTGTTTTCTCCACAAGCCCAAAATATGAGCAATCAAACTCACTAGGGAAGTACACCTCGGTCTTTCAAGCAGAAATACATGCTATCAATGCTTGTGCCCTGGAAAATCTTAAAAGAGGTTACACTGACAAAAAAATCCTCATAAGATCAGACAGCCAAGCAGCTACCAAAGCACTGGCATGTACAAGAATCACATCAAAATTAGTCAGTGAATGCATCCAAAATCTCCAAAACCTGGGAAAACACAACAAGGTAACGGTATCCTGGGTGCCAGGGCACAGGGGAATTTTGGGTAATGAAGAAGCAGACAGACTGGCCAGAGGAGGATCCGCAAGACCATACACACCGAACCTATCCTTGGGATATCCTAAACAAACGTAGAATCCTCCATCGCAGAATGGATCCAAATAAAACAAAGAGAAAAATGGATAAACTCTAGCAGTGCTAGACACAGTAAACTCAAGATAAAACAACCCTTATCAAAACTGGCAAAAACACTGCTACAACTGGAGAGGGCAAATCTCAGAGGAATGGTGGGACTACTAACCGGCCACTGGCACCTGAGAAAACATCTACATAACATGGGCATATACAATGATGATCCCATTTGCAGACTATGTAATGAGGAGGAGGAAACAGCCACTCATATCATCTTCGAATGCGGAGCAACGGCTCAATGGAGATTCAATCTGACGCACAGAAATGACTCAGAGAACCACATTGAAGCAATAACAGTCAATGACTTGATAATCCTGAGAAAAAGTATCGAGTCTATTGACTAATCTAAAGAACTAGGAAGGTACAATAAGCTAGAAGGCTGCAGTGCCTGGGGCACACAAACCCCACCTCCTAGTACCTTTGCCACCTAACCTAACCTAACCTAACCTAGGAAAAAATTATGCTGTTTGATGAAAAGAGTGAGCGGTGCCAGGTTTTGCTCATACTACATTTCTTTTAAAATATATGATTTTCTTTCCATAGCTCTCCCTCTTTTATCTTTTTCTGCTTTTTTGCCAATTTTATTAATCATTCCCGTCATCCGTCTTTCACTTCACTATCACTTTTTCACTTTTAATTTCATTCCATCATTTGATATTTCGACCTCTGCCGATGTAACTTTTTCATGTTCCATATCTGTTTTTTATCCGTCTCGATCACTGTTTATCAAACAATATTTTTCTTTTGGATTCAGGTTGTTTAAATTTTTCTTAATTTGCTAAACTTTCACCTTTCAAGGAGTCCTTTTCAGAGGATCCTCTGAAAAGAACTTCTTGTATCCAGCAGGTCGATAATCTATTTTCATCGTTACATTTTTCACCTTTCATTTAAGATATCACTTTTTTTTAATAAATTTTTTAAAAATCTCTATCAGCCTCTTGGCAATTTTATCAATTGCGCCCTTTTTCTGACACTCTCTCTCTTTGATTTTTATCCTCTCTCTCTCCATCTCTCTCTCTCTTTCCCTCTCTCCAGTTCATTTAGTTTCTCTCTAAATGTACGTAAATAAAAAGATCACTTCAACTTTTTTTATATTTGCTCAACTTTGATGCCACTCTCTGTTTTTCACTTTGAACTTTATTCTCTTCTTCGAAATTTCCACCTCTGACAGGATATTTTCTTTTCTCCATATCTGTTTTGTAATTGTCCCGCTGACACTCATCAGTCAATATTTTTCTTAATAACAAGCTTTTTTAAATTTCTCATATACCTAGCCACCATCTCTCTATCACTCTCTCTCTCTCTTTCTCTCTATCTCTATCAGCATCACTCACAATTTTATCAAATAGCTATCTTTTTCTGAGACTACCTCTCTTTCACTTTTATCCAATCTCTCTTTTACTTTTATTTTATCTTTCACTTTTTCACACTCTCCAATTCATTCAATTTCTCTCTAAATAAACAAATAAAAAGATCACTTAATTTTTTTAATTTTTCTCTCTCTTTTTCTTTTAACTTTATTCTCTCCTGCGACATTTTCACCTCTGATAGGTTATTTTCGTTTTTCTGTATTTGTTTTGTAATTTTCTCGCTGACTCTTCATCACTCAATATTTTTTTCTCTATTTCTTTAAATTTCTCATATACCATATAGCCACACCGTCTCATTTTTACCCCCTATCCCCCTCTCTCACTTTCTCTTGTTTTCTCTCTCTCTCTCTCTCTCTCTCTCCATATTTTATAAAAAATTATGAACTGAAAATAATTCATTCAGTGTTGATGGGAATAAATGCATTATTTCAACATTTTCTTCCTCTTTCTACCATTAAACATCTTTCACTTTTAAACGTCTTCTTTCTCTCTCCCTTTCCCTACTTTCCGTCGTCTGTTTCTTTTTCTTCCTCTTCGACAATTTAATCAATCGCACATATTTTACTTATCTTTACATTTTACAAACCTATTTTCTTGTTCTTTCTTTTTGACATTATTTCCTTTTCACTTTTAATTTCCTTTTGTCTGAATTACTCTTCTCTCTCGCTCTTTAATTTTTTTATTTATCAGAATTGCACATTCTCTTTTCCTTAGAAGTTTCAACTTGAAATTTCTTTTCGTCTTGTTCAATTTTTCTGCCACTATTTTTTTTGTTCACTCTTTCACCCTTTTGCCACTACCTTTCTTTCCCTTTCACACACTCTTTTTCTTTTGTCTTTATTTTCACTTAATTACTTTTCTGCTCTCTCTCCCGCATTTTACCCTTACAATTTTTCAAAAACAAACATCAATAATCCGTAATTGTTTTTAATTACCCCAAAATAAATAAAATATATATTTTGTTTTTTTAAATATTTTTTTTGTATAAAGTTCTTACGTATAAAGTTTTAAGCACTAAACGCATGTTTTAATGTAACATAGTTTATGCTTTTGGACAAATTTGGATCTATGAGTACCGTTCAGATTTAATTCCTCATCACTACTTAAAAATACAGAATATTTTCAAACTTCAACTTTTTTTAAGCTCTTATTTTTAACACACTGGGTGTGGGAATTAATTCGAAATGGTACTGGTGGTAATAATTCCGTAATTAGTGTTTTTCCATTTTTTGCTTCCTATTGGATTAGAGCAGCGGCGTATTGAGCCGAAGGTCGTGGGTTCGAATCCCGCTCGTGACACTATCTTTTTCATCTCAACCAAAAACCTTGTATAAAAAGAATAATTAATTGGAATGACTATTATTATTGAATGAACTAAAATTTGTCGAAAATTGTTCTAAAATGAACGTAATTTATATCCTGTTGGTTACATGGAATTTACGTTTCTCAAAAGAAAAAGAGATTTTTTTCACGGCTTAATGAACAACTTTTTAATTTTAATTATGAGTATAAAGTAAATTAAAGAAAAAAAGCCTTTGTTTTCATATCAGTTCGGGGGAAACACGGCCCATTGAACAAACGGACCCACCACTCTCACCACGAGCTGTTTCTCTCCTTTCCTATTGTCCACACGTAACATCTTCCAGTTCCTTTAAGTTCGCCTTCTTTCCAATTAGTATGTAAAGAACATTGTCCGGGTTAAGTGCCGTTATTCTGGCATTCTCTTTGCCAAGTTCCAAGGGGTAAAAGCCCTCCAGTCATCACCTGCTGTTCGGTAAGTAAAGACAAAACTTATCCTAAATTTCCTTCGTTTTAATGTATATTTATGACGTTTTTTTTTTTTTAATTTTACCTATAGCCAACCTATTTTTGTAAGCACATTAATAAAAAAAAATTCCATTTATATATTTAATCAACTTATAAACTTTTACTCGGCACTTTAAAAGTCTATTCCGATTAGCTTTTATGCTCCAACAATCATTATATTTTTCATATTTTTAGAGCATGTGTAATTTTTTTACTTAGACTTTAACATAGACTGGAAGATTCTCATTTTTCAAAAATGTTTTTCATAATGCTTAATAGCTAAAATAATTTGTTCACTTGCACATAGTTTTTAAGCCATTATATAAATTGTGTTTTTTGAAATTTTTTGATAGTACCTAACGTACTAGAAATTTTTTTTACTGATAGATCTTATGAAATAAATTGCCAAGTCCAGACAAATTTTTCTACATTTTTATATTTATTTAATAATTTATTATTTATTATACATTTTTTCTTTCACCTAAAAACTCATCGCGAGTCTGAGGTCTTCAGAAGTTCCGAGGATGCAGAGGCGTAGTAGCTTTGGAGCCAATTTTTCCTTTGTCGCAGGACGAAAGAAGCGTCTTCGAAAAAACTAAGCATTTTTTTTTTGTCGACTTAATTGATGAAAATATTTTACTTTTGGGTTATAGTTAGTCAAAAACGTCGATTTTCAATATCGAACTTGACTGATTTTTAGATATTCACACAAGATGGGTCCTTGCATAGCTGGACTTGGCATGTGATGCAAACTTAAATTTGAATCTTCAGCAAGATAAAAACATTTATGATTAACATTTAAAAAACTACACAAAAAGAAAACAAACATAAGTTGCCAACTTTATTGAAATACGGGCCGCCATTTTTAACAGACGGAGTTCAAATTTTTGACGGTCACTCCTTCGCAAATATGGTGAGGCAACAAACCGGAACAACGCGGAAAACGAGGTTTTTCATCCTTTCTTTTATCCTTGAAGGGGCGGGGTAGAGGACTGGTCAGCTGGGAACCAAAGTAATATTTGAGAACATCTTTGATCGTTAATAGAAATAGAGATATATAGATCAAAATAGACAGAGATGGGGATAACACGAAGACAGATGGAAAAAGAGGGAGATAACGAGTGAGAGACAGAGAAAGAGAACTGGAAGATAGACTAAGGGAGAAAGAGAATTAGAAATTGAGAGGGAGGGAGAAAAACTGATATGTTAGAATGGGATAAAAACAAAGAAGACGTTCTATAAAAAAAAGAAAGAAAGAAAGAAAGAAAGAGAGATAGAGATAGAGATAGAGATAGAGATAGATAGATAGATATATAGATAGATAGATAGATAGA
>CM077114.1:3798537-3810502 GCA_039619505.1 Cimex hemipterus | reverse complement strand
TATATATATATATATATATTTGTATTTCTCCCCTCCTAAGGAAAAATTCTCGACGGAAAATAGTGTACCAAAAGTTTAAAAAAAAAGCTCAAACATTTACCTATGCCGCTAAATTTACCGTTAAGGATTGTTGTTTTTCTTGTGCCTTTCTTATGAATTTTGCCGTAAAAAAACTGTAAGTTTAAAACATGTAAATTAAAATTATTTGTTTGTTATTTACTATGTATGGTAGCATAGCCGTATATGTTTTACAAGTTTCGCTTTGCCAAATAATGTCCAATGTTTCTTGATGAATTTTATCTATACATTTGCTATTATTAGACTCGATTTTTTTTATATGTGGTAATGTCAAGCAAAGATTTTATAGGATGTTGGAGAAACCCATTCTTTTAGAAGAGCAAATTGAATCTTTGTAGAAGGCGGGGAACCACCTCTTTATCATGTGTTTATCATTCCGTACAGAATTTATGACAGGAACGTTATGGCCAATTAATTTTGGCACTCTCCTTCAAAGTAATGGTGACAACTCGAGCTAAATGCGGTCGAACATTATCCGTGGATTAACACGAAGGTGACCCCAATAAATGGAGCGAAAGGGGACTACAGTTCTCAGAAGAACATCCTCAATGCACCTTAGTGCGGTCAATGATTAGATCGCAAAATCAGGAGTGCTGGGTTTTTGGAAGCAGTAGTTTTGAGTTGAGGAGGATAAAGATCAGAATAGCTAGAACGACTATAACGGTATTGTTCCAAAGACCTAAAGGTTAGGAGGGCAATGGGAAGGTAGTGTTTAGTTAGGAAGTTAGTTATCTACCGTGTTGGATTAAGCGCATAAGCTTCTCAGTGATACCACGTAAACTAAACATCAATAGTCAAAGTGTGGGTGATTAGGAGAGGAAACAAAGGAGGGAACAGCAAACAAAAAACAGCGGTGGGAGAAATGGTATTCCAAGATAAAGACTGGGCAAGTACATTCCCAACGTTTTTCACGGTGGGACAAAGGGATGTTAATGCTTACCATTGGATGTTTACGAACGTTAATGATAATGGGTATGAACTAGTGGATGGAACACAATGAGCTGAGACTTTTATGCTTTAAGCCCAGTTAGTGGCCCAGTGGTTAATTGAATTTATGACCTGCATTTTTTCAATTTGTAAGTCAGTATGTGCAAAATATCGATAAAAAGTTGGGAGATGGTGAGTGCAATATTTTTCGGAATTAGAAAGGTCATATAACAACAAAAAAAGAAAAACAGAGATACTCGACCTTTGAAGGACTTGATAAGTAATGCGTTCGGGAAAGGATGGGCTTATTTGGGATGGTACTACCTGGCAACGATCTGGAAAGACTGAAACCGATTGATGGCCCCAAAATTATGTTTTGAGTATATCATGGAGAAGGCTGATATTACTGTACCAAAACGTTTAGAAAAGTCTAGGAGGATTGTAATTTTACGTTGGTCGATAGCCAGTATGTTAGTCGGCGTGATACGACTACTAACTGTTCAGTGGCATCTGAGAAAACATCTACACAACATGGGTATATACAACTATGATCCCATTTGCAGATTCTGTAATGAGGAGGAGGAACCAGCCACTCATATCATCTGCTAATGCGAAGCAACAGCTCAATGGAAGTTTAACCTAACGTACTGAAAAAACTCAGGGAGTCAAATTGCAGCAACAACAGTCAATGACCTGATACTTCTAAGAAGAAGGATTGTGTCTATTGACTGAACTTTTTTTTTTTTAAATTTAATTTATTTATTTGTTACCTATACAGAATTGTATACTATACAAATATGTACACATGCATGAAATATCACACAGCACAACACTAGCACTAATGCCAGCACTGCACCGGTAGGACACATGCTTTGAGGAGCCAGCCATTGCTGGCACTCAGTTTATATGATTAGGGATCAAGGAGGTCCCGAGGCCATCGTTGGTTGAGGCGTCGTGGTGGGTTGTCAGGATGGGAATGAGTGGATAGGGCTCGAGCCGTGTGGCTAGGATGGTTTGAAAGGTTGGTATGGAAGGTTTGGAATCTGGACTGGATTAGTTCGTTGACAAAAGGAATGTTGAGGTCTTTGTGGATAGTGAGGTGACTGAACTAAGGAACTAGGAAGGTACAATAAGCCAAAAAGCTGCAGTGCTTGGGGAATACAAACCCCGCTTCCTAGTATCTTTTCCACCATACCATACTATACCATGTCAGTAGAAATTTTTAGGACAGAGGATTATGTGGAAAAGCCATATTGGGAAGAGGACATGGAGATTTGAGGTTCCTCAATATGAAGAAATTTCTAAACGGACTAATTTTTCCAAGAGTGTAGGTAGATTAAAGAGGATAGATATTGTACGGAAATCATTATGGGAGGTAGGATTTGGAATTTGATTTAAGGGATTCACAATCGCCTGATTCCTTGATTTTGGAAAAATGGAGTTTGGAATTAAAATAGTAGATGTATGGATAGATGGAAGACATACTTTAATGAGTTTTATGGGTGTCCCATCACTACCATCTGCCTCGGTGCGAATGCAAATGAGTGCATTGAATGAAATATCTGAAAAGAAGAACCTGCTTGGATCAAACGGAGGTCATCTAGGAAGGGAAATAGGGTTGAAGGAACTGGAAGATTGTGAAGACACAAAATGGCCTTTATGTTCATCAGGGAATAAAAGAAAAAACGGCAAGGCACTATCTCACAGAGTGGGATAGGTATGCTAGGTGTGGATTTGAAATATGTGAAGGAGAGGACATCACCAAAATGGTCCAAAATCTTGGGGTTTGAGAACAAGTCTAAGATGTGTGCGTAGGACACGTGAGCCGACCAAGTCCCGGACCTTTTAGGGATGGGGTACGAGTCTTCCCAGGCATTTAACCCTCCGGTCTTCGTCGCCCACCCTGCATTATATATATGTATAAATTCATCAGGGCATGCTGAGAAGAGAGAAGGCTTGGGATGAGGTACAGAGGGTACGTGGGACATTCTGCTTGGACTTGGTATCGGGGGCAGAAGACAGGGCTTCATGGAAGTAATGAGGTCGAGCTATTCGGGGTTTCGATATTCCACCTTCTCCTCAGATTGGGAACCTCATCATTCATACAAGGGAACTTAACTAATAAATAAAAATATCTGGTGTTTTGCTTTTGGATTTTCTCAGTGAAAATCATGAATAAAGACATTATAATATATAGTATGATTGGAACTTAATCTAGTGAATACTTGAACGATGTTTAAGTGGGAAGCTTGTGTGTTTAAGCAGCAAATTCTTCTTGATGCTACTAGTTGAAGGAAAGTGGCAAATAAGGTTGTACGCTTAGGAGCGAGTGGGTCGTACTAGTACTACGGTCGTGGGAGTGGGCAAAGTTATAGATCGACGGTCGACCTTCACCGTGAAACCCACTGTACTCAGAGACAAGTCCAGGATCTTAACGGGGGGGTCGTCGTTTTATCTGGAGGGGTACCCGCATCTCCTGGAGGGGGCCCAAGGACCAGGGGAGTTTAAGTAATCCGTTGAGGGATAGATGCTTGTTACAGTCTTAACCCCGAGCGAATTTGAAATGTGAGATGGGCTATCAGACTCTTTTCACCCAACTTTTACCCTGGCTGATCTACAACGCCGGCAACATCACGACGGAAGACGTTATCAACCACGTCCAGATATTGACGAGTGAGTAAAACCGGCGGCAAAAAAAAAAAAAAATAGTTTCAGTGTTACAATAAGAAAAGTGCGCTAGGGAAGGAATGTGAGCTCGTACTTTCGGCTTGTAAAGATTTATTTTTCTATTGTCTCGGCTTAAGTTTCGATTTGAATTTCAAATAAGAGAAAATCTTATCGTCAAACGCGCGGGGGTTTCGATTGAAGAAATGAAATAACAGTTCGGCATATTTTTGGCGGATTCTTTGCGAAAGTGTGATAGCAATCTTATCAATGAAAAGTTTATCTCAATTTTTTTTCTGATTCCATCGAGACGTGTGAAACAATAGAACAAGACACGTGTGGAACCAAGTGTCTCCTGGAATCCGTGGAACTCCCTGTAAGTGAATTTCACCATGGGAAAAACTTTTGAAACGCGAGAATCATAGATGATGATCATTCCTCTCGTTTTGTTGTAATCAGGACTAATTTTTACTTTATTTTAAAATAACCCGAAGTTTTAAAATACAATATATATTTAATATACGGAAAAGTTTCTCAGGTGCTTCTACACTTCAAATTAAAAAAAAAAAAATCTTTTGAACCACTGTCCGATTCTCTCGACCTTTTCGCAGATATTCAAAATTTTACTATTTTTCCTCAAATTATTTACAGTTTTAGTCAAAAATTTACTCATTTCTCTTCACATCTTCATTTGTAAGGAAAAAAAAAATTGAGAGGCGCTTTAAATATTTTTATAAGAGTGCACCCATCTCGAACTTAAGTTTAATTTTTGGTAAGAAAACCAAAACAGTAGACCTTTCAAAACAGTTAAATTTAAAATTTGTAAAAAAAAAAAATTAAAATAATTTGCACCCTCGTTGGGAATGTTCACGGTAGAGCCTGGAAAATATCATGACTTCGTTTAATGAACTTTCTATCGTTATAGACTTTTCTTTAATTAGATCTTGCAAAATTTTTGCCAAAGGGAAAAAAGTGTGGTGACGGTGTTAAAAAACCAGGCCTAGGCGAAATGTATTTCCAAATTTTAATCTAATAAAAAAAAAAAAAAAAACACACAGAAAAAGAAAGATACGATAAACATAGTGAACAACTAGATTAGGTAGAATTTTTCTTTTTTTTTCTTTTTTTTGTTATGTTAAAATCATGTTTTACAACTCTTATATTTTTTTTTATCTGTGTTTAATGCAGATATTCTAACTCATTTTTTTGCTTTCGTTCTTTGCTATCTCTTTTTTATATCTTTTTTTCCGTTTTATTTCTTTTCGTGCTGTTTTGTTAAGTTAATTGGGAAATAAATTTTGCTCAGTATAAAAAATTGAATTACTAGACTAACTCCATTCCATTTTTTTTACACTGTCACCACTTTTTTACTGTTTAGCATGAAATTTCTTTACTTTAGTTCCAGTAATTAAAGAAAAGGGTGCACCACTAGAAAGCTCATTACGGAAAGAAGTTGTTATGAAATTTTTCTCGATATAGAATTTTTTCAATGAGGTTCAGTTTTTAAAAATTTGAAATTGTGCAGTTTTTAAAAAATTTAATGTTTTTTTAAACCAAAAATGAAATTTAAAGTTCTAGAAGAGCGTTTTCTTAAAGAAAATTTAACTTTCTTCCCAAAGTTTTTTTTTATTTCTTTAAGAAATGAATTTTTTGAAAGCTAAGAGAAAATTTATGACATGACCAAAACCGTCGATTGCTGAAAGACCAAGTGTTGAAAATTTGCGAAAGGTTTTGAGTCAGCTCGTGATTTGTATAAATTTTTTTGTTACATTTGCGGCATAGAAGCACTGTGCGAACTTTGTCGTATGAGTAACGAATCACATCGTGTAACCCAAAATAACGATGAACTGTTATGTCAGAAATCACACATCGTTTGCCTATTGGAATTTCTCTGTCTTCAATGAAAGTTTGCATGTCGTCCCTGGTTATGCTCTATAACCTCAAAATTGAAGAATCAATCTTGCACTTCTGGTTTACTTACCATACAGCCTATCAACCTTCATCACTATTCTCCAAATGAAAGCTCAAGGTAGCAAAATGTTGAAGTCACAGGGAAGAAAGTCTCAGGGGAAGCAAAAGTTTTTCTGGCAAAAGTGAAGTCACCAGGCAGTGGTACGAGTACGGGATGTCAGTTGGTCACGATTGAGTTACAGTTTCTAGTTAGTCACTGGACAGTGCTGGATTTTGATGAAAGGGACAATTGTTGACAAAAATGAAAACGGTAGGCTAGATCTTTGTTAGATTTTCATGAGAGACCTTTAAAGCTGACTGTCTGGCTTCGGTTTAAATATCTCTTTTGCGGATTTTAAGTATTTCATTTTGATGTGTGAATGCCTGGACAAATTTTTCAAAACCTCTAAAGAATTCGGCATAAAATCCAAACCTGAGTCTCTGCTCCCGCCTTCACAATCGACTACATACATAACTAAAACCGATAATTATTCAGATATCGTGAGATGCGGTCTGGCGTGATGTAGGTTTCAGAAAAACATTTTCTTTATCGTGCCGTTCGATCTTTATTGAGATCATCTTCAGGGCTCAACACGGGTGGCACTCTCAACACGACACGCAAGAATGGAACAAGTACACTGAAGACAAACACTTTGAGCCTGAAGATGATCTCAATGAAGATCGAAACATTTTTTTATTTTTTTTATGGCCTCATGAACTAAGCATATCTAGCCAGACTGCTGTATATATTTATTCCGTTATTCGTATTTTGGGGGAAGGGTATCGTGAAAAAAGGGCCAGAGGCGACGGCGGGAATCGAACTGGCGACCGCGGGGTCTACTAGCCGAGAGTCTCTCACACTAACCACTCGGCTACCGCGGCCCCCAGATCGAAACGTTGGCATCATAAAAAATGTTTTTCTGAAACCTACATCACACCAGACTGTATCTCACGATAATTATCGATTAACGGTCACTAACCTCTTCACATTTCTACGTGAAACTATATCATAGTTATATATTTTGTTGACCCTTGGCTCAATTCATCCGCCTTGTACTTAAAGATTTTAAACTCAATAACAAATTGATTAACTTTATAAGACTCAGGTTTATAGATGATCTATTTTCTAGGTTCCTTATTTACGTGACGACCTTATCACTTTTTTTTTAAAACCGATGTAGCTGGGTCAGGTCTAAGGACCGGAACGGCTGAATGAAAAATTGAAGCGTTTCGCAGTGGCTGGAACGGATAATTGTGAGAAAAGATCTGAAAAAATTGGTAGCGGGACCGAAACGGAAGGGAAATAAATAAACTAGAAACGAACGGTTCCTTTTTTTACGTGTTTCACCTAAACGATAAAACTGCCATAGCAGAACAGAATACAAAGGTTGATATCTGTAAAATAATTACGATAGCAAAAACAAACAAAAAAACCAGGTAAGAACTAAACAAACTAGATAAACATGTGAAAACTGGTGAAGAATCTGTCAAAAAACAAAAAACAAATAAGTAATAAGATACAAACTAGCTTTTCTAGCATCATTAAGTTTTTTCGTCACCAATACGAAGGGTAGAATTACTTTGACTCTTGATTGTTAATTTTCGACTTGAAGGTTTGGTTGATGCCAAAAGCCGACCCCATAAGATATTTAATAATCATGGTGTACATCCACCTTTTATAGTTTAGTGTTTGGACGATTTTATTCCAACTAAAATTTCCCAGCTGAGCCCCAAAGTATTTTTTCGACAGTAGAGGAATTACAAATTGCATCAGTTCTTCGTTGCACACATTTTTCACATTTTTGATCTTATGCCGAATCACAATTATAAATAGTTCTGAAAATTTCTAACTGGAGTGAAACTTTTAAGGTGATAGGACTCCTGTATAGTCAGCAAAATTGAAGAGGAATCTTTCTGGGGGGGGGGTACGAATATCATCGTTATATGTCTAAAAGGGGAGGTCAAAGAATGCCCCCTTGTGATACTCCAGGCTAGGTAGAAGAGAGTAGGGTTATCTCTGTGCCCTGTCTAACTCCTAAAAAGTCTGATTGGTTTATGGAGAAGAACTGTACTAGACAATTTCCCAAGGGGAATAAAATTTTTAGGAGGAAACAAAAGAAATCGAAAAAAATTGCCTGATAATTTCGAATTGAAGGTGTATGATAACCATAACTTTTGGCTTAGTTTGTTATGTCAAACATTAAATAGTTCTTAGTTTTAGTTAAAAAATCCTTTCCCACGAACATTTTCGAATGTTCTAATAAATCCGAGACCGTTCGAAGGTTTGATGCTCCTCGAGAAGAATAAGGTTGTGGTTTTCTGTCTTAAATTCTACCTGATATACTTTAAAGTATGGGATTGTTTCGACCGAAAAGGATCGAAGATACGGGCGTTTCTCAGCGCAGCGCCCTAAGTCCGTTATTGTTCTCAGTAACTGCGGATATTCCCATCCCAACTCTACGGTCTTAATACTAAGAGTACCTGCAGAACTAAGTAAAATATTTATAAAAATGGCAAGCATTATTACCAAAACAGACCCTTTATTATCTCACGCTGTTCATAATATTTTATAACCTCACCTTTCTATCGAAGACTTCTTGATCGGTGTACAATCAAGCGACGTAAACTTTATAAAATAAGTTGTAATCCATTTTCAAAAAAAAGTTCACTCCCATAATCCTCAAGTAATACTTTCTTGTCGACCTCTTTTTAATGATGTTTCTCGCCTTCTAAGGAGACACGTTAATAAAAATGCGTTGAAACGTGACAAAAAATTATTTAAAATTCTATCTCCCGCTTTTCAACCTTGAAGGAGATTAACCGACCTATTAATAGTTTAGACCTCATAGATTTTTTTTGTATATTTAAAATTCGGAACAATTCTTTCGTTTCTTGATCCTTTTTCTGTCTTTAACGGGTCTTTTCGTCTTAACCTTCTTGCAAAATTAAAATTCAATTGCTTTCTTTCAGTTTCAACAGTAGTTCACAACCGATTTGTTTGACTCATTTCTCTTGTTGGCCAACTAGGTCAGTTTTTGAGTTAACCAGGTCCTAGTCAGTGTGGCAAAAAACATAAACGTTCTCTACCCACCTTTTTATGACGATGAACTATTTGAATAAATCGTCCTTGAGGTTTGTGTTATTTTACAGAAGGACGATCAATTGGGACATGTGTGCTGGTCGAGCTGATGCAACCCAATGCTATCATAAATTTCATATTTTCTTGCATGATTTACATTTAGGCTCGTTTATTTTGAAAAATACCCAATACAAAATAATGACGGTTTACAAGATAAATTGACCTGGTCCAAACCAATTTCAACTTAGAAAAAAAGTTCCTAGGATTGGTCAATTTTAAGTATGATGTAAATTTTCGATTTATATTGAAAAAAAGAAGTATACAAGTGAAGAAGTTTAAAAGCATTCTGTCTTTTTTTTCTTTAATCCGGTGTCGTGAATTTTGTAAGACAACGCCTTGAAAGATGAAGCAACGTATGTCGAGGTATGTTCGCCAGATCATCGTAATCAATCTCCCCACTTACTTTTTGCCTGATCTTATCCTCAATAAGAAATTTGATTAGGCTTTTAAACGTTTGTCCAAACCTGCTCGATCGTTCTTGAACGTTATGGTCATTACCATAGGGTCAATTTGGAAAGAGGATTCACCTTTCACCTTGGCATTTCGTACGTAAGAGTGGAATACGAATAATTTTCGCTTTGTGTTTCAAAACGCACACTTTCATGTACAAACGTCCTTTTTTTATACGTGCCATCCAATAAGATTTCACGTTGATTGATCCGTCCGTTCTCGCTGCGCGGTACAGTCAGATTTAAGCTATGCTCATTAATCGGTTTTTTAACTAATAACTTGAGCCTGTACAAATATGGTACATATGGTTGTTATTCCTCAATTATGGATAACATTGAACTAAGTGGACACCTAATGGGTCGTAATGAGAGAGGAAGACTTGAGGCCATCACATTTAAGACGACATGGATGAAAAAGTAAAATCTTTGGCAGAGGTTTGTTGGGGACACAGCGTAGACACAGGACAGTAGCGAGAATGAGGAGTTTTGGTCAGAAGACTTGATAGGAAAGAGCAGTGGGTGATAGATGTTTTGGCAGAACCCCACAGTTCCACTTCATATACTCAAAATAGTCGCGGTAAAATCTTATATATGGTTATCCCCCGTTCCGTTTAAGACAAACAGGTTGGTTACCAGTATGGGAAAGTAAAGAGATATTTTTGGCAGTGGTTTGTGATGGGTCGAGAGGTTGGTTTGGGACATCTGGTCGCGAGAACGGATCAGCTCGTTTAATAAAGAAATATAGATGTCGTTATAGTTACACGGACATGGACACAGTGAGGAGGTTTGATGATTGGTCAGAAGACTTGATAGGAAAGAGCAGTGGGTGATAGATGGTTTGGCAGAACCCCACAGTCCCATTCCACATATTCAAAGTAGTCGCAGTAAAGTCTTGTGTAAGGTTATTCCCCCCCGTTCCATGTAAGATGACATAGTTGGATACGAGGCTGGGAAAGGAGAGATCTTTGGCAGTAGTTTGTGATGGGTAGAGAGGTTGGTCGCGAGAACGGATCAGCTCGTTTAATAAAGAAATATAGATGTCGTTATAGTTACACGGACATGGACACAGTGAGGAGTTTTGAGGTCGCTTCGTTAGGAAGAAAGCTATGCAGTATCCGCGTAGACAATGTTATAATGAAGGAAAATCAGTGTAAATAACGTTCAGGATGAAACCAAGAATGCTTCTTTATGGGACAGCTTGCGTTGGTCTACTATTCGAGTACGCGTTACCGCACTTCATAAATGTACAAAACAACGGTCAGTTAATAAGAATCAACGGTAAGGGAATAAGTATGGGTTGGAAGATTATAGAGGTTACCTGGATGACAAAAACTTTTTACAATTTGTCCGTGCACTTTTGATTCGAAAGATTGAATGCGCTGGATATTTGGATGTCATGCTCTATTTCCCATGATCAAAATGGTCAATAGTATCTTCCAAAAGGTTAGTTGAGTTTTGACGGTCAAAACAGCGTTCTTTCCTAAACGTTTTTGTAATTGACGAAGGGTTCGGGTTATACAACGGTCAGGTCATGGTGTTGGGAAGGAAGTTCAGAAGTATGGTATAGTGTCGGAACAAGTATGCACCCTTGTGTGACGCCGCGCTGTATTTTTCTACAACCTGAGATCCGCACTACACTCTGAAGAACCGGGACATTATGATCCAAGGCTAATTCTAATTTTCCCTAATAAAAAATACATGTTTAAAGGTCAAAACAAAAAACAAGATCAGAACCAATTTTTGACCCAGAAAAAATATTAAAAAAAAAACAACAAAAAAATTGGTAATATCACCAAAACCTTAAGATAGCGATTATCTATCAAACATTTCGGGAAAAAAAGATCTTTACGAAGATTTTCAGCATCCACCTGAAGTTAGTTTATTATTAAATGATCCAAATATTGTTTTTATTTTTTCTGCAGTGAATGCCAGGCATGTTGTTCAAAGTCGGCAAACAAGATTTCATATTCTAGTTAAGCAAGGACATCAGCTGTATTATTTCTCCGATGTCCCTTATGAACTGGTACCCATATAATGTTGATTTCAGGGTCGATTAATCTATACATTGTGCATTTCCCTTATAGCTTAAATATCATTAAAAAAAATATTCATACAACTTTTTGACAGTATTTAAAGTTTTAGTGTAATGAGTCGGTACATTCACCTTTCGCCGTTTATTTAACAAGTCATCGGTGGGAATTGCGGTGTTTAATTCCTGGGAATAAGGCTATCAGGGGGCTTATTCCCATCTTCAACACCTTCGAAGGGGCTGAATATTAATGACGGATTGTTTTTATTGTTCATTATATTCTAGTTTGTGCTCTATTGTCCTTTCTTGTTGATTTTACACACAGGCGTAAAACGTCAACATTTATTTACACGATAGTTTTTGGGAGGATGAAGAAAACTATAACAAAAAGTCAGGCAATAATGGCAAAAACATAAAATTTGAAAACTAGAACGAGATCGTATCGGGATAGTTAAATTTAAAATTACAATTAATATACGAAGTATAAGTAATAAATCTGTTACGAACTTTGTTTGGGTAAAACTGGCCCAATTGGTGTAAATTGTAAAATGAACTAAAATGAACACAGAAATAAAACAAAAAATATAAAATTAATAAGTAGCCGTAAAATACTAAAATAATTTTCGAACTAATTGGGGTAAAATTCATGAAATCCCATAGTTCAAAACATACACAAATATCTCTCTCACTCTCTCTCTCTCTCTCTCTCTCTCTCTCTCTCTCTCTCTC
>CM077114.1:3765493-3781877 GCA_039619505.1 Cimex hemipterus | reverse complement strand
TTTGAGTAAAAGTTAAACTGAAAAAAATACTCTTGGTTATTTATATTTAGCATTTTGTCTCCGCAAACAATTTTCTGTCTTCTTTCAGATAGACTTACGCATTCTTCCTAAAAAAATTGATTTTTGATTTATCTCTCTCCTGATCATAAAAAGATTTGTGTTTTCATTGGAAATGGCTTTTCTTTACTTATAATTAAATTTTATGGAAATATATTACAATTAAAATAAAGTCAATGATTTTTGCAATATTTTTTAGTAAAAGTTAAACTTTCAAAATCCTTTTAGTTAATTTCATTTAGTATTTTATTTCAGCAAATTATAACCTGTTACACCTTTGTGATAAGATAACCACCTTTCTATCTTTCGTGTGTTTTTGTTTTACATTTTTTATTTTTTATTAGCAGAGGTCGTTGACAATATCCAAAGAGATTTGTATCAAAAAGCAATTTAAATTTGTCAACCTACTTTGTTGAAAGATGCAAATGGATTTTTTCACCATTAAAACTGTAAAACTCAACCAAACAGCGTTCATTAAAATTTTATTTGATTCCTTTGAGAATATTTTTCCGCTTATACGTATTCATATTGTTTTACGTAATTCATTAAAAATTATAACTGACGTTGCGTGTAACATTTCCTGATGTTTCCCATGGATAGCACAATAACGCACTGAGCGGAACTGACCGTTTGACAGCAACAAAAACGCCGAGTTGAACCTCATTTTACGATAAAAATGAACGGAGTTATTTTTTAAATGAACGGTACACACAGGGGGAGAAAATCATGATACGCCAATTACAGAAGCTTTTGTCGGATGAAACACTTTCGGTTTTACGCTACTTCAGCGGTTGACTCTCGGTTACTCAGCTTGTCCTTGTATGCTTTTTGTAGAAAGGGCTATAATCAGTTTTGCGGGGAGAGGCGTTTACGTTGGGAAAGGTCGTGAAAGGTATAAAAAAAATAGTTATAATTGAACATTGTATGAACACATTGATGTAACACCTCCTGACAGTATGGCAATTTTATAATTATTTCTCTCTTAATTTCGCCTGTAATTTATTTTCAATTTTTTATTTATTTATGACAACCCTGAAGCATCTAAAATAATTGATATAATTTAAAAGCATATGTCATTAATGTAATAAAAAAGCTCAAAGTAATTTTTATTAAATAATATATGAGTATGGAATACCTCCATTATCAGACAGCATATTTTTTACTCCTTTCTGATTAGTTTACAATTAATAAAGTAAATGTCCATTTTTTTAAATTTCAGGTTAATGTAGCGTAGCAAGACAAATTTTAGCAAAAGGTTGAAATCCTGTATGTTTAATGTTAAAGTTTAGATTTGCGCCAAATAAATCAGTGTTGCCAATTGCAGAAAGAGAGAGAAGGAACAACACTGGGCCCGTCTTCAACTGACGGGATGTCCTGCTAACGTTAAACCAAATCGCTCAAGTTGTCGACCCTCTGAAGCAATTTTGAAGAAGAAAGGTTTAAACTATTAACCGCTTACGAAAAACGTATTACAATTGATAAAAGATGCATTGGTGGGGCAAAGAATCGATAGGAGATAAAATAGTACAAGATGGAGAGTATAAATTGGCGCGGGGAGAAATAACCAGTGTTGCCAATAAACGAGATAAAACATTGAACTCGCAGTAAACTCATGGGATTAGCTAAGCTAATAATATAATAAAATAAATTGGGTATATTTGGTGTTGACTGAGGAAGTATTGGCCACGAAATATAGTCAAAAGTAATTCTACTTTTTTCGTCGTAGATACAGACCTTGTTGTTTTTGAGTTGAAAATAATTATCAAACCAGATTATTTAAACTAGCTTTTCTAGCTATTATATTTTTTATGTTATTAATTTAGTACTTTAGTTGGGTCTGTTATATTTTAACTTTTTTTGTAAAATTTGAATATATAAAGAGTTTAACGAACCAAACTCCGAGTATAGCCAGATCGAAATGACCAAAAATGCCAAGTTGCAAAACTAATTGTACCTAATTGTAAAAACAAAAACATAATTTTTAATTTAATAGTAATTTTTAATTACAGCGGTCTTGGTGGAAGTAGGCGTGAACGGGTCGATTTGGATTCTCCAAGTTGGGTAAGGGAAAGCTTCCATGACTACAACAAAGAGACTGTCATCCTCATCCACGGGTACGCCGGGATATCCGACGTACTGCCCATGGGAGTCCTTCGAGACGGTAAAGAACGCAAAAAAACCTTATTCATCCCTATTTTATTTAATTATTTGCTCTTTCCAGCCTATTTATCAAACGGGTCTTACAACGTGTACATTGTGGACTGGTCGCCACTGGCTAGGATACCTTGCTACGCCGCGGCGGTACACAACATGAAGCCTGTCGCACGCTGCGTCGCCTCACTGATGACGCATTTGAGAAACTCCGGCGTCGATTTTTCCAGGACGACCTGCGTCGGTCACAGCCTGGGGGCCCATCTCTGCGGAATATCGACCAATTATCTCTTATTCAGGCTTCATAAAATCATCGGTATAGATTAATAATAATCAGTCATTGCATTAGATTAATTAAAGTGGGATAATTTTCGATGGCCTTTTTAGGACTGGACCCGGCCAGGCCGTTGATACTGAGCCAGCTCAAAGGCAGGTTAGACCCGGGAGATGCTCAGGTCGTTCAAGTCATCCACACCAGCGCCACCTACGGAGACAGCAGACGATCCGGTCACGTTGACTTCTGCGTCAACGGTGGAAGCAGCCAACCTTTCTGTGCTAATACGACAAGTAAGTCGGACAATCCGCATTTCTTTTAAAATTTGTACAATTATTCAAAAGTAGTCCCCTTATATATAAGTACACGATAGAATTTTGCTTATTTTCTACCAATTCTCGAGTAAAATTGTCAAAAGCATTTTCATCAATTCTACTAGCGTGACTTATAAAATCAATCACGTTCCGCCATAACAAAGCTCTTTTGGCAGATAAAGAAAAATGTTCCGCGCATACATGGAAAGCCATAACCTTGCAATTGATTTCAAGCTGGACCTATAGATTAAGATAATCTATTTCTGATCTATTATCTAGAAAAAAGAATCAAGAAATCAGTTTTCCAAGTGAAAGGTCAACGGGAAGCGTCGATTCAACGCTTCAAAAGTGAAGGAATGCGCTTCTGGCTTTTAGCGGTAATCACAGAAAATACAGAAATGGAAGCAGACTTATTTTATTTTTCTTTGCCTATTGAATATGCATTTTTTCTGGAAATGAGACTTCGCCGTAAAAAAGATTAAAGTTAGACAAAATTTATTAACGATCCATCGATTTCTTCAGATAACCAAGATACCGAAAAAGGTTTAAAACAAGTGCCTTTTGATTTGTTAAAACAAGTTTGGCCACATTCATTCATCCAGAGTATTTGATATTCCTCTGGGCACTGTGTAACCCACTGCATTCGCGCTAATAAGTTACTTTTACTCTCTAGACGTCACACACTCACCCCAGAGAACTCAATATTACTCGGAGCCGGGTTTATCAACCTCATCCTTTCACGCTAATAAATTACATTTATTCCAATAAATTAAGATAACCTCAACATTTGGAAAAAGTAAGTCTGGTCATATTCACTTACCCGGAGTATTTGATATTCTTTTGATGCTATCTAACTCACTGCATTCTCGCTAATAAGTTACTTTTACTCTCTAGACGTCATACACTCGCCTCACACTACTCAACATTCCTCGAAAAGGGGTTGGTTTATCAACCTCATCCTTTCACACTAATAAATTACATTCATTCCAACAACTTAAGAAAAACACAACACCCCACATAAACAAAGAAGTGTGATCCCATTCACTCACCCAAAGTATTTCAAATTCCTCGGGTCTGGGTTGAACTCAACACATTCTCACTAATAAATTACTTTTATCTCTAGACGTCACGTACTCATCCCAGAGTATTTGATATTTCTTGGGGTGGGGTTATAAGCGACCCCTTTCTTTCACGCTAATAAATTATATTCATTACAATAAATTAACACAACCGATATACATACATTTAAAGCTCCCTTCAGTTCTGATTTACCTGAACAGCTGCTCCCTGTCCCAAAACTACCCACAAGTCCATCTGGACATAAAACTATTACCTATAAACCTCAAGCCTTCGACAATTGAAAATGTATTCCACCTTTTTTTTATAACTTATCAGCAGTTATTCTTGCATGATTTATCCGCAGTCTTGTCAGTGTGGCCTTTTTCCCTTTTCGATAAAAAAACACATTAATCCAACCATGCCAAATTATTTTTAAGATCTTTATGGATCGTTTGATTTGTGACGTAGAAGGGAGCATTGATGATACGGCGGAGAACTTTAGATTGAAAAGACTGAAATCGTTGGATATTTGATGATTTGGCCGAGCCCCCAGCTCGATTCCGTAGGTCCAAATAGGTCTGATGAGTGTTTTATAAGCTGTTAGTTTGTTATGTAAGCTTAGTTTTGATTTTGGTTCAAGAAGGTGTCTGAGTAGTCCATATCTTTCGTTAAGTTCTTGCCGTTTTAATCGTGTAGTGGATTCCAAGTAAGTCTAGTATCTAAGTAAAGCCCAAGGTAGCGGACTTGGTTCGATGGTGGGTGGTGTTATTTTGTTGTAAATGTGCACTGGTGGAAGGTTTGTCGTTTGAGCGTAATTGTGATGTGTTGGCTTTTTTGTTCGTTTAACCTGATCCGCTACAGATTGCGCGAGTTGGTAATAAGGTTCAGGTGTTGTTGGATTGCTCCTGTTGGTAGGAAAGGATAGGAGTGTATTGACAAAATTGCGGTGTCGTCCGCGTACGTTTTGATTTGTGTGTTTGGATGAGTGGGTATGTCAGCAGTATGGTGTAGAGTATTGCGCCTAGGATACTGCCTTGTTGAACGGCAGCTTTGATTGGTGTGAAAGGTGAAAACTCGGTGCCGATTCTAATTTTAAACCAACGATCTGAGAGGAAGGATTTCAAGATTAAGTAGTAGGAATGAGGGAGGATATATTTTAACTTATAGAGGAGGCCGGGGTGCCATACGCGGCCAAATGCTTCCGTAACATCCAAAAATACGGCTTGGCAGTATTGTTTGTTTTCTAGAGCCGAGGAAATCGTGTCGACTACGCTGAAGCACTGCTGAACAGTGGAATGGAGAGGTCGAAACCAAAATTGATGGTTAGGAATTACGTTTTCAGAGTCAAATATAGGAATTAGTCTTTTAAGGAGGATATGTTCAAAGATTTTGGATAAAATAGGAAGGAGGCTTATTGGTCTATAAGAGGATGGGGCACCGGGGGATTTATGTGGTTTTGATATTGGAGTTATTACAGATAGTTTCCACTGGATAGGAAAATAGGTTGTTCGAAATATTGCATTCTAAACAGAGCCAAATTATAAAATACTAATTGTCTTTTATGAACATCTTAATTATTGCTGGTTTTTCAAAAAATCATCAGTGAAATAACATTAGAATCTCATTGAATGGGAAATATTGGAGGGATTTGCATGTTTTTTCTAATATTTTTTTTTTACATTTGTATAGACGAAGAGCTCTGCTCGCATATTCGCAGTGTATGCTACCTTGCTGAAAGCCTGGACCCAAGCAGAGCCAAAATCGGTTCGCCCTGTCTGAGGAGATGCCTGAAAGGGGCGAGAAGGCCCGTCTGGGACAGGAGGAACCTGCCTGTCCCCATGGGACACAACACGCCCGAATGGTAAACTTAATCACACCACGAACCGATTGAATCATTACAAAACTTGATTTTTTTTTCCAGGGTCGACGGGCTTTATTGTGTCAGCAATGAAGAAGCCCCTTACTGCCCAACCAAAGAGAACCCTTTCGGGAACCCGCTCTGCTGTGTACCGCCGGGAAAACCCTTTTCAAGCAATCTTGTCAAATAAGTACAACAAACGAGACTGACCTCAAAATTTCTAGTTTAACAATGTTTCGTTTTAAAAATAGTCCCGCTTTGTTCTAGTTAAATTGTAATCTGTATCAGTATTTATTGTTAATGATTATTAATTGTTTATTTGTTAATTAAAATAATTTTAAATCGTTTGTCTTTTAATTACCAAACTTAAAAAGTCATCTAAACACTTTAAAACTCATACAATTTTCTGTCCATATACAAAATTACGTTTCAATCTTTTAAATGTATGTTTTAAATGTCTTTCAACGTTTCAAAAATATTGTTAAGTTTAATGATGACAAAGGTATCAAATTTAAGCAGTGAATATAAATATTGGTGGCGTTGGTGGCCGCAACGGTTTGAGCGGTGACACGGCGTTCATCAGTGTAAGGTAGAGGTCCCGTGTTCGAATCCAGCGGCCCTGCGTTCGAACCCGACATACATACAAATGGACTTTTTTAATCAAAAACACCGGCAACCTATGAGGGTTGAGGTATATTCTCTGCAGTTGCAAACCCTCCTAAAAAAAATTATCCGTGAACAAGATTTGCATTTTGTTTGAATACAACATATTTTACATTTTTAACCATCTACATTTTATTATTTTACATTGTTCCAACGTCTGCGTTAAAAGATTCATTCAGAGTGTAGAATTATTTTATAGCCGTTTGCAAAATCATTTTTTGAGACTATTGCTGGCAGGCATGTGCAGCGTTACCAAAGTTGTGCACACAGACGGGTCAAAGTCAGACAAAGGAACGGGCGCTGCAATAATAAGCAAAAAGAAGGCACAGTATGTCATATGGAAGCTTCAGGATATAACCACCATCTATTCGGCAGAGAGCATTGCCATACTGCAAGCTCTTAAGTTTCTAGCCGTAGAAAATCTAACACACGACGACCCAGCCATCGTATCAGACAGCCTTAGTGTACTGACAGCTTTAGAACAGGCTAAAATTGACGAAAGCCCACTGATTGAGGAAATACTTAAGAAATAGGTACTTGCCGAATTGAGGAAAAGCGAAGTACAAATTCACTTCATTTGGGTCAAAGCGCACGGTATAAATAAATACAACAAGGAATAGACCTAATGGCAAAAGATGCTGCAAAAAATGGGAGCCTATTTAAATTGATAACAACATTAAATTGATAATAATATGGCCAAACAGAATTGGCAAAAAGAATACGTTGAATCCAAACGAATCGAAAGGAAATACTATGCAAAAATACAATCCGCCATTCCTTACAAACCATGATTCCACAGAGTTACTAGACCAAGGAACTTTTTCGCTACCATTATCAGACTTAGATTTAACCACAACCAACTTCCACACCATCTAGCAAAAATATCCCTCATACAATAGAAAACGCAAATTGCGACCGTGACGAAGAAACATATGTCAACCCGGAATATGTCGTATTAGCATGCCCCAGCGGAAATAATGGCAGAGAGGAATCATATGAGAATTTAAGAAAGCACGGAGTAGCGTTCCGAACAAATGTAGCAACTATATTGAGCGGCACTAAAAAGTATTCAAGCATTTGACAGTCTAATGACTTTTATACAGAAGAATGGCATCAAAATATAAAATACAACAACATGTAGTGAAAGAAACATAGTAAATTCTACAGACTGCGTCGACGCCGAAGGAAAACGCATTGATGCAAAGCCAAGGGAAAAAAATGCTGGTAATGCTGTTATATGTACAGGTAGTTTATTAAATAGTAATAACTCCAACAAATTCAAAACTGATTAATTTTAGTCCTTGTACAGAATGGATAAGACAACTATTTTTTCGCTCTAGTGTTATGTTCGTGTACGTTATATTTATTTATATATAATTTACAATTTTCTTCTTAACTCCACTAGTTTTCTTGGTCCGCTTGACCAATTAATTAGGTGGTTTTTTTCGATTTTTTTTAAAGGGATCGAAGTCACGATAGCTCAAGTGGTAGAGTAGCGGCGTATCAAGCCGAAGGTCGTGGGTTCGCATCCCGCTCATGACACCGACATTTTTTATCTCATCTTAACAAAAAACCCGTAATTAATTGTTCAAGCGGGCCCTAAAAAATAGTGAAATTACACGTTATTGCATTATTTTCTTATCCAACGTAGAGTTTTCTTTTTTTTAATGCCAAAAATAAATAAATTTTTCTTGGATAAAAACTTTTTTTTTTTATCAAACTTAGGTTCTTACTCGGTAATAAATATGTACGATCACCCAAGCTGATTTAACCCAAAAAAATATTTTTTTATTGCTGTAAAATGTTGAATATAAATTCTTTAATAACTACTTAATAGAAGTCAATTTTTTTTTCAGAAAACTACTTTTTAACCTGCTTTACTGGAATCAATTTTTGAGTTTTGTAACCAATCGCATATTTTTTAGCTTTTATATATCTAAATTTATTATATATATTTAACTTGTAATTTTAAGTATGAATCTCATATAACATGAATATTTATATTATTTTCTTATCCAACATAGAAAAATCTTGTATTTAAGCGTGTTTTTTTAGGGTAAAATAATATTATAAACGTACATTATCTTTGATTCCTTCCATAAAAAAATATTTTAACCAATTCAGGTACGTTACACAATCATAAATTATGTACAGAAAAAATCGGCCCAAGCTGATTGAGCCATAAAATGTATATTTTTATAGTTATTTTTTAATATACATGCTTTAATTTTTAAGACAAATCATTTTTTTAGAAAACCCTGGTTTTATCCTGCTTGACTGGACTCAATTTTTGATTTTGGTAACTAATTACATATCGTTTTACCTTTCATATATCTAATTTTACTTGATATCTTTAACTGTAATTTTATATGTTTATATCATTTATACGAACCTTGTACGCTTTTTTTGACCAACGTACAAGAAAGAAGAAGCGAAAAACAAATATCAATTTCTTCCATAAAAAAAACATGTTTTATCCCATTCAGGTACGTTACTCAGTAATAAATTGAGTAATTCAATATCTTCGGAAAAACGCCCCAAGCTGATTGAGCACTAAAAAATATATTTTTGTAGTTATTAAATTTTGATTTTAAATGTTTTCATCCTGCTTGACTGGTATAATTTTTTGAATTTGGTAACTAATTACATATCGTTTTACCTTTCATATATCTAACTTTATTTCACATTTTTAACTGTAATTTTGTATATTTATATAATTTAATACGAACCTAAGCATTATTTTTTTAAATCCAACGTACGAAAAACGCAGTAATTGAGTAATTCAGTATCTACGAAAATATTCACTGTTTTCGTGGTCCGCTCGACCAATTAATATATCACAATTAATTAGGTTAATTATTCAGATATCGTGAGATGCGGTCTGGTGTGATGTGGGTATCAGAAAAACATTTAATTTATCGTGCCAACGTTTCGATCTTTTATTGAGATCATCTTCAGGGCCTGGGATTTACAAACATAGTTTACATTTAGAAAACACATATAGAATTTGGAATAGTGAATTTATACAATGCAAAAATTATATTTTATATTCTATCAAAGTATTTCTACTCACTCAAAGTGTTTGTCTTCTGTGTAATTGTGCCATGTCGCGTTGAGAGTGCCAGTGAGATTTTATGTTTGTATACGTTTGATTTTGAAGTGGTGGGGAAGGAAGTGGGTATAGAAGAGACAATGTGTGAGAGACAGCCGACAAAAGGAAACAATGTGTTGGTAATGTTCCGGCGAGATTATTCTTTCAGGATTATATAGAAAGGGATAAATGGGAAAAGGAAAATTAGATTGTTGGACAATTAGACTATGCGAAAAATATTTGATGTGTGGAATGTAATGTGATGATATGTGTATGTTATCTGTATTGAATTTGATTAATGATATTGGCGTAGCTGCTACTGAGTTTGCATGTATCTGTCCTGTAATTGATGCTGTGTTTATCCTTGTTGATGTAAACCATTTCTAAAAAATTACGTTTAAATTTGTTTTGTTCTGTATGTAGTATTTTTGGATTTTTGAAGTCAAAATTGTGCTGGTGTTCAAAGTGGTGGATAGCGAGTGCTGTAGGATTTTGGTTGGGTTTTTGCAATCATATATATGTTTCTTTACTCTCCTGTCCAGATATTGGGATGTAATGACCGATGTAAGTTGCCGGACAGTTTAAACAGTTGATCTTGTAGATTACGTCGGATTTATTTGTAATTGGTGTGGGGTCTTTAATTGTCTCTTCTATACACACTTCCTTCCCCACCACTTCAAAATCAAACATATATAAACATGAAACAGTAAAAATCTCACTGGCATTCACACATGGTACAATTACACAGAAGACAAACACTTTGAGTGAGTAGAAATACTTTGATAGAATATAAAATATAATTTTTGAATTGTATAAATTCACTTTTCCAAATTCTATATGTATTTTCTAAATGTAAATTATGTTTGTAAATCCCAGGCCCTGAAGATGATCTCAATAAAAGATCGAAACGTTGGCACGATAAAGTAAATGTTTTTCTGACACCTACATCACACCAGACCGCATCTCACGATATCTGAATAATTATCCGTTAACGGTCACTAATCTCTACACATTAATTACGGTTTTTAGTTGATATGAAAAAATTCAAGTTCGCATCTCTCTCGTGCTTTTTTTTCATCTCAAGTAAAACCAGTAATTAATCTACGAAAATGTTGTCCGAAGCTCATTTCACGAAAAAAAATTTCGGCTGGTACAGCCTAGTGGCATAAAATAAGATATGTTCGACCTAATATCACGAAATTTCTTCCATTGAAAACTTTGGATCCACGTCCTTTTTAGTTAATTTTAAGAGTTTATTTTATTTTCATGCTAATAAATACTATTCTTCTTAGTTGTACTATCTGCTGCATTGTTCGGATAAATTGTTTTTTGTTTTATTCCGAATGCACTTTCTAAATGATTATAAACCAGATCACAGCTCACAGACAAATCGAACGAGGATTTTCAAGATTATCCATGTCATTAACAAATTCCAAAACAAACGGCAGCTGTGATGAGAATTTTGATGGTTGACCATGCGGATCGAAGGGGAAAGTCGACCCGACAGTCGAGAGCCGGCGTCGAAGAAACCATGATCCTACCTTTACTTTTCTTGATCTTCACAGGTGTGTTTGTGCGGATTTTGTAAAAAAAAAATTTTTATTGACAGCCGACAGCCATTTGGTTCAGTAGTCCGAGGGAAATGGCATGTGGGCAAACGGGAACCCAATCCCGACGAGGAGCTTTTTTTTCCCTCTCGATTGAAAGTAGCATTTAAAATTAGGAGGCTTTATCGTGTGGGCTTTTTTTTAGTGTATAACACACTGGCAGTTCTCGACTGACCGCTGAACGACAATGATCTTCTTTCTTTTTCTCCCTTTGATGTTTTCAGGTTGGTCACGAAATTTAACACGTTAAAATCACTACCTTTGACAATTTAAAATTTAATGCATAATTTTCTTTATATATAATAACAATTTCGCATGGCCAATTAAAAAAAAAAAAAAAAAAAAAAAAAAATTTACAAATACAAACAATATGTTAAAACATAGCAAATTTAATAAATATAAACATATAAATGCTGAAATTTATGATATTAGATTTACTTTATTTCCGACTTGATAGTGGAATGAGATCGACAACCCGTTTAATATTATGTTTTTCATGCTGTGGCATCTTTTTTTTTAATAATGCAAAGTTGTTTTATAATATATTAAATAAAGAATATACAAAAAATTTACTTATTTCATAGTCCGTTTGACAAATGAATAATTGAACTGTTTAGTTGATATAAAAAAGTCAATGGCACGTGCGGGATTCGAACCCACGATCTTTGGCTAGATACGCCGCTGTTCTACCACTCGAGCTATCGAGACCTCGATCCAGTCGCGCGTATCTAGCCGAAGATCGTGGGTTCGAATCCCGCTCGTGCCATTGACTTTTTTATATCAACTAAACAGTTTAATTAATTGTAATATACAAAAAATTAAAAAATGGAAAAATGCATAAAACCACCGGGTTTTATTTATCACACTTTTGATTCCACATAATGAAACATTAAAAAATGATGTATTTTTTCACATCCAATGTTTTCTGCACTTTTTGTTTATATTAATTTTGATGGATTTTATTCAGAAATATTTTGATCAGTTTCAACAAAAATCATATTCGCCAGTTGTGTTGGATTTAGGTTTTTCCTCGGATGTTACTTTTTTTAAATTGATGTTTGATTTTTATGCTACAAACGTTCTTTATGTGAAATTAACTTGATGTCTAGGTGTGCATTTTTTCAATTTTTTACATATTTGTTACGCCTTCCATTCCATTCTGTCTTACCTTAGTTTTGGCCCTTCTATTTTATAGGTTAGATTATGATTTCTCCTAAGTTTACAATTTCATTTGATCTTTCTTACCTATAACGAGCGTCATTTAGCGTTTCCCACCATGTTTTACATTTTCAAAATACGAAATTTTTTCCTAAAATGATTTTTTATGTAATTAACTAATATTTAGTCCAAACGTTTCACTACAATTGCCGGCTGTCTTTACGGATTTTTGAAAATAATTCCCCTTTTATTTGTATGGTTTTGCTGATTACACTGCTATTTTGTCCAGGAACAGAGATCTGAAAATTTTAACAATACCACTATTAATTATTATGTGTGATAATTTGTCACCGTTAGTTGATAATTATTCAGAAAAACATTTACTTTATCCTGCCAAAGTTTCGACCTTTATTGAGATCATCTTCAGGGCTTGGGATGTACAAACATTGTTTAAATTTAACCAATACCTGGAGGATATGGAAAAAAATTTTTTTTTAAAATTATATCCAATCAAAGTGAGTGGGAATACTAAATCTCTCTGAAGATGATCTTAATAAAGTCGAAACGTTGGAACGATAGAGAAAATGTTTTTTTGAAACATACAACACACCAGATCGCATCTCACGATTTCCGAATAATTAATTATTATTATAATATTAACAATAATAATAATTGTATTAATAATTTCTCCTTTTTCAGAGTATTTGTTTAGATAATTTCGTTTTTAAACTTAAAGAAAACATCATTAATTAATTACTATTTTTCTCATATGCTTTTCAAAATTCCAACTATTTAACAAATTCAGTACTTTTTTATATAAAGCCAAAAATGTACTTTAGTGTTTTCTCTGATTACTGGATTATGTTTGAGTATTGTGTTGTATTAATTGCCAGAAGAAATCGTACAATTTTCTATAAATTCAAAATCTTAAGAAGTATTTTGAAATCACAACTATTCATTGCTTTCTTATGTATTACGTATTTACTTATGAAATTTTGACTTTTTTGTGGGAACAATCTTTTGAGTTTTGTATTGAAGAGTTTGCAAGATTTTTCAGTATTTTCATTGTTTTTCGTGGTCCGCTTGACCAATTAATATCATTCAATTAATTAAGATTTTAAGTTGAGATCAAAAAAAGTCAGTGTCACCAGCGGGATTCGAACCCACGGCCGAACGCTGACACGATAGCTCACGTGGTAGAGTAGCGGCGAATCTAGCCGAAGGTCGTGGGTTCGAATCCCGCTCATGACACTGACTTTTTTATCTTAACTTAAAACCTTAATTAATTGAATGATTTTTCAGTCTTCAATTCATACATTTCTTACACTCCTCAAAGAAAACTTTTAAATTTATTAGGAAATTTAGGATGTATTTAGGGTCATATTTGAAATTCTGAAGTTGAACTTGGCTTAGTTACACTGTATAATTTTTCTTTAAAAAAAGGTAAAAATTAGAAATTAAAATAAAATGAGTAAAACCGAATTTTCTATGGCGTATTACTGGTTCAACAGAAATTCAGCCGGGCATTGTAAAAAGACACCCTGTATACTTATTTCATCGACATATCCTATCACACTACCTTAATAACCTTTAGTGAAAGTAAATGTCATCAATCATCAAAAGTAAATGTCCTAAGCTTAACACGCACTATTCGGAATAACCGTCGCAGGATGAAAGTGGCAGTGGCTGCGCAACCTGTTGGACTATGATACCTAATATAGAAGTTTCTACTGTCAGCATGTTTGTTTTGTTTTTAACAAATTAGCAACGAATTCTCGGCAATCAGACAAATACAAGCTGGCGTTCTACAAGGAAGCATACTTGGACCGATCCTTTATATCTTCTATACCGCTCTACCTGCACACCCTAATACAATAATCACCACATAAGCGCTGAAATTTTGTCTTCTAACAGAATTCTAAACAAACTACCTCCAAGATCCAAGAACACCTTCCATTCAAGTCAAATTCTTAAGTTGCCCAGGCTGAAGAGGAATACTCATACAAGAGCTAATAACTTAACGGAGGACTCTGACCACCACTTCTAGGACCGAAATCAGTCTTGAGCGTCCACACTGAATTGACTTTATGGGATGCCCTTGAGGTGTAACCGTGGTTTTCTGCCAATCCACCCAAATTTCAGCGTATCCAATCTTTTCAATCACAAGTGCACCGACACCCGTCAAAGCATCGACATTCCTTTGCCGTCGAACCGATTCGGCCCCGTCCTAAAGTTATACTCCAACCTTTCGGTCCATCTCAACCCTATTGCTCATGCTCTTTAGCGTTCCGACTTCAGAATTATCAAACTAGAACAAATAAAAAAATAAAATCGTTTCATTACTAATAAATAATAATCATTAGATTTAATTAAAATTACGATTCTTAATTACATTAATCCGACCACAAACAAAGTTCGCGGTTAAGAAGTAAAAAATAAAAATCTTGGAACTGTAACTCTCTGTTATTATTTTATGGTCATCACACATGCTTGTATGCTTTCCCACTTATTCCACTCTTCCTCACTCTGCAAAACTTTCTCTCTCTTTACCAATTCCTAACTTGAGTACCCGCCACTTCCACTTAATCTACCTCGAGAGGTCGAGCAACGACTATGGCTGGTTTCTCATGGCAAGTATCCTCTGAGTGCAGAGCTCGCCTTGTACTTAGCGCTGTGACCGGTTTGTTTTTTAGTTTAGCAACGAATTCTCGGCGATCAGACTGACACAAGCTTACATCCTCCACGAAGCATACTTCGACCCATCCTTTACTTTATACCGTTCATCCTAATACCACAATCACCACCTAAGCGTAAAATACTGACATTTTGTCCTCTACGAGAATTCTAAACGAACTACCTCTAACATCCAAAAACACCTTGAGATATTGTCTTCCATTAAAGTCAAATTCTTAGGACTATACGTGGCACAGACTGACGAGGAATTTCCATACAAGAGATAACATTTTAACAGAGAAGTCGGACCGCTACATCTATGGCTGAAATCTGTCTTGACCTTCAACAACTAAATTAACTTTCTGCGTCCTCCAAGGAAGCATACATGGACCCATTCTTTACATCATCTATACCGCTGATCTACCTGCACACCCTAATACCTAATCACCACCTAAGCTTAACATACTGCAATGAAAAAAAAAAAAACTGAAATATTCCGTTCATTTTTCTAATATTTACTAATATGCATTTTATAAATTAACCATCTTATGTGTTGTTTATTAACCTAAATCCTATTGAAAAAAACAAGTTGTGACAAAGCATTGTACAAGCTAGAAAGACGTCATAAGAATCTTACGTGCACTTATATACCTAAAACAAAATAATGACAGAATAAGTAAAAGGAAAAATGAAACAAGGAAGAAAATGCATAAGATAAACAAAGATGAAACAGATTGGAAAAAAAGCTAGAGCTAGAAATTCGTTCCTTTTTCTTTTTAAATTAAGTCAATTGTTAATAATTTTGGACAACAATTTAATATTATCATAATTTTATTAGAAAACTTTCAATTTTGAAGGAGGTAGTAGGAAAACAACTTTTCACAGTTGTGCTGTTTTCCAATTCATATCATGTTCTTTTCTTTTAACTGCTTGATAGTTGGTCGATACTGGAAAAAGGGTTTGGGTCAACCGGACCTTGCGAATGGTTTATTGGTATTCACCGTTAGTGAGTCCGGAGGACGTTCGACGTTCGTCATACGAACTGAAAACTATTTTGGGAAGTGGCCAAAACTATAAACGCCTCCATTTCAAAAAAACTCGGACATCCAGGCTGTTAAAAGGTTTCATATTTGTCCACGTTGTCTTGCATCTCTGCAGGAGATTTGAAATTTGTCGCTTTCCTGTTTTCTTTGGTTTGTAAATTAAAGGAATTTTTCATCAAACGGACCTGACACATTTTAAATCGAAACAGCATAAAATTGAATCATTTACAATCTGTCTACACTTTTCTGTACGTTACGGTTTCTCATTTTATTACAAAAGTGCGAAGAAATTTAAATAATTTAAAAAAGTTAACAGTAATATTACAACATTGATTAAATTTGTGTAGAGATAAATGACCTATTAATAATTACTCAGAGATCGTGAAATACTGTCTGGTGTGATGTAGGTTTGAGAAAAACATTTTCTTTATCGTGC
>CM077114.1:3749850-3762735 GCA_039619505.1 Cimex hemipterus | reverse complement strand
AAATTAAAAAAAAATTAAAAAAGCGGAATAAATAGTAAATAAAAAGAGGAAAAAAAGAAATAACAAAATTATTGGTCAGAAATTGAGCTAGTTTTTTTTTTTTAAATGAAAATAATAGTCTGATTTTAACGCTTAATACAGTTTTAATAGGCACTTGGTAATTTCTATAAAAGGAATTATTAACCATGAAAATCGGTCTACCAGGTTTTTAGAAAACCGATGTAAGATCGTGTACTGAGAGTGCCAGTCGCGCTTTATTATACATCAAAAAATTTATTTATGTCGATTTCCTCGGAAGACGTTATCAAAAGGTTTTATAACGCTAGAATCACGACAAAATTTGACCTACTTTGCTTATAGAATGTTCGTTAAAATACGGAAAATTTCAGTATTTTCTTGATTTATCTTTTTAAATGATGCCAAATTATAATTTTATTGCTTAACTAACTATAAAATTAAAGCACGATAAATAATTGTTATGATGCCGCAAGGACTCAGGGTGTGTGGTTCGTGTTACGGTTTTATATTTCACGAACTTGCTTCAAATAGAAAATGATCACCCCAAATTTAATTTTTTTTTAGACAAATCCGTTGATATCATTGATAACTACGTTAAATTTACAATAAGATGTGATCAATACTCGAAATTATTCGTGAAATAAGTAGTAGGAACACATCAAATTTTTTTTTAAAGTTGTAAAATTGTCTACGGTGATTTTAAACTACTATTTCCAAACCTAGAGATCAGAAAATTTCAGGAAACGTACTCCATTAATATTCTTTTTAGTGGTGCTTTTGTAATTACTTTTTTCAAAGATAAAAAATTGATGAAGAAAAGGGAAAATAATCTGGTTGAAGGATCGGTAAGGTGGAACGATTAGTAATAATAGAAAATAAAAAAAAAAAACTTAAGGAAATTTGGAATGGATTTATGAATTTTTCTAAATTCGAAATGCTCTCCACCCTCCGCAATGTATTTTCATCGCGCATCCTCCCATAAACCCGTAAAAACATAGTTAACAAGTTCTTCTCGTGTAGAAATGTGTATTGATTAGTGACCGTTAATCAAAAATTATTCAGAAATCCCGAGATGCGGTCTGGTGTGATGTGGGTTTCAGAAAAACGTTTCGATCTTTATTGTGATCATCTTCAGGGCATTCTCAACACGGCACGCAAGAGTGGACCTAAAATGAACAAGATATCACATAGAGAACTTAAAACATTTTGAATCTTAAAAGTCTTTTATTCCAGTGAATAATAACACAATAATCCTTTAATCAAAGTTCCAGTCGTGTTGGTGAATAATTAGACAACTGCACTATTTCGGTTTCCAACCTAAATTTTCAAAAAAAGTTTAATACATTTATACAATATATCCTTAAGGTTTTTTTAAATTTTCCACCTTACCAATCCGTCAACCACAGTTTTTCCTTTACTCCATCAATATCTTCATCTTTGAAGAGTAAGTAAAAAAGAAATTACACCACTGAAAGGGATATTCAATGGAGTTTATTTTCTGAAATTTAGAAATAGTAGTTTAGAATCAGCAAAGTAAAATTTTCAACATAAAAAAAATATTTTTTATACTTCTCGCTTCAAAAATACCTATTTCCCTAACGTTTACAACCTATCAATGCTTGTGCCCTGGAAAATCTTAAAAGAGGTTACACTGACAAAAAATCCTCGTAAGATCAGACAGCCAAGCAGCTATTAAAGCACTGGCACGCAAAAGAATTACATCAAAATTAGTCAGTGAATGCATCCAAAATCTCCGAAACCTGGGAGAACACAACAAGGTAACGGTATCCTGGGTGCCAGGGCACATGGGAGTTTTGGGTAATGAGGAAGCAGACAAACTGGCCAGAGGAAGATCCGCACGACCATACACACCGAGCCTATCCTTGGGATATCAAAAACAAACATAGAATCCTCCATCGCAGAATGGATCCAAATAAAACAAAGAGAAAAATGGATAAACTCTAGCAGTGCTAGACAAAGTAAACTTATGATAAAAGAACCCTCATCAAAACTGGCAAAAACACTGCTACAATTGGAGAGGGCAAATCTCAGAGGAGTGGTAGGACTACTAACCGGCCACTGGCATCTGAGAAAACACCTACATAACATGGGCATATATAATAGTGATCCCATTTGCACACTATGTAATGAGGAGGAGGAAACAGCCACTCATATCATCTTCGAATGCGAAGCAACGGCTCAATGGAGGTTCAATCTGACGGATAAAAACGACTCAGAGAACAACATTGAAGCAATAACAACCAATGACTTGATACTTCTGAGAAAAAGGATCGAGTTTATTGACTAAAATAAGGAACTAGGAAGGTACAATAAGCCAGAAGGCTGCAGTGCCTGGGGCACATAAACCCCGTCTCCTGGTATCCTTTCTCACCATACCATACCAACGTTTACAAGTTTAATATTGATTGCATCTTATTGAGAATTTAACGTAGTATTCAATGGTGTCAACATATTTGTCGAATACTTTTTAGTTGTAAGAATTTTTGCTGCCATTTGCAAACCTAGGGGCCAGAAAATTTCAGAAAATGTATCCCATTTAATATCCTTTTTTAGAGGTATAATTTCTTTTTTAATTACATTTTTCAAAGATGACGAAATTGAACAAGTAAAGGAAAAAAACAGTTGAAGGATTGGTAAGGTGGAAAAAATTAATAATAAAAAATAAAAAATCTTAAGGAAATTTTGTATGAATGAACTAAAAACTTTTTTTAAATCTAAAACTCTCTTATTCCGGGTTCCGTCGTGTTGGTAAATAAATTAACCCTTGCAATATTTCGGTTTCCAATGAAAATTAAAAAACGTTTAATAAATTTATAAAAAATTTCCTTACTTTTTTTTTCAAATCCTTCACCTTAAAAAATCCGTCAACCACGGGTTTTTCCTTTCCTTTAAATGTATATTACATATTGTATAGTATTGTATATTAAATGAAGTTAGCTAGGTTTGGAAATAGTTTAGAATCACCATAAATTTCTGTACTTAATAAAAAAATATATTTTACAAAATTCAGGCAAATAAAACACTAATTTCACCAATGTTTACAACTTTTGTACTGAACACATTTTATTGGAAATTTAACGTAGTTTTCAATGGTAACTACGGATTTTTCAAAACTTTTTTTGTTTTGGAGTTATCACTGTTTATTTGAAGCAAGCTCGTGAAATCTTACAAAATCATAAAAAGTGGAATAACTGTTGAAATTCCATAGTTAATTTAGGACTTTTTGGTTTCTTTTTGAATGTAGAATCTACTGGCAGAGTTTGTAACGCGAGTAGCCTTACATCTTGTACATCCTTGTCAGACTTTTAGAAAAATTATCATGATTCCGCTCATTTCATTTGACAACTCAACAGCTCGTTTTGTTCACAGTACCTTGTACTTGTACAAAAGCAGCATTGAATGTTTAAAACAGGTCTTGTATGGAGTTTTTAGGCTTTGTTCGGAAAACGAGTTCGTATTTGACGAGACGGTTTGCCGAGTTCCGTCGTCGAACTGTACTCTCACCTCACACAGTACGTTATCGTTAGAGCGTGTTCCTCAGGGGAGCATACTCGGCCCGTTTCTATTTTCAGTATACACTGCAGATATTCGTACAAATGAATTGACAGTACGGTTCCCAAATAGGAAAACAAACCTATCCAAACTGGTACAGATAAATTTTACATCTGTCATTCCATGAGTCAATGGAATCTCATTTTCTACCGCGTTCTGCGTTATCTTGGGATTTGATGGATAAACGACTGACTTGGAGTCGACGAAATTATTAGAAGGACTATCTCAGGAGCAAAATTAGACATCGCAGAAATCGTGTACTGATAATACCTCTCCTGGCGTATTTGTGAAGTTTGCGGTTCATTCAAAGGATCCCACTTCCAAACGACACTATTCAATTCAATTTAAAAATTATCGGCCAAATGATAAATGCTCCTTTTTTATACTTCAAATCATACTATTCATAGCAACATAGACCGATTTAGTACAGTATTCTACTCTTAATTTTTATCTCTTTAAATTTAAAACATATTTTCTTTAAAAAAAAACCATCACAACAAATTATGAGCAATTTGTCTATCCCCCCTACATCCACGGTAATTTACAACACGCAATGTGTCACGCATAGCTAAAATTGCTAATAGCAAGAGGATGACACCGGAATTTGTAGCGGAATCGCTCTCAGCTCACTGAAGAGGACGGCCAAGGGACTGGTCCTAAGTGCCTTCGATACAGCTCGAAAGCCCTGATAACAGTGCGCGTCGACCCGTAAGTGGTTATTTTATTAATAATAAATGTTAAATCGGGCGAAAAGATATTTCATTTCTTATGACCACCATTGATTATGAAATAAGAAATTGCTCTCTACTTTACCATGATGCCATAAATAAAATAAGATTAAAAAGAATGCCTTTCCTATGTTCATTTATACGTGGACACTTGCCAATGAGACTTGACCAGAGTAAAAAAGTAATTCTTGTTATTAGTTATTCATGAAGGGCTTAAAATCTATAGGTTTACTCATTGGGTTAATTACAATTATTTCAGCTACAAAGCCACGGGCGTTGTCGGGATTCGAACCCAGAAGCCCAACCGTTGCAATATGAATCTGATGCCTTAATCTATTGGCCGCTGATGTTTCTTATTAGTAATTCGTTATTTTTTTTAAAGTACACTAAATTTTTTAAATCAGTATAATTCTACATGTTGAACTAGTTATCTTGGAAGTTTGATAATTCTGCAGCAAAAGCCAACTAATCTTACAATCACAAACACATACAGACAATTGTAAATTGAAAAAAAAAAAAAAAAAAAAAAAAGATCCTAAATGCATTTTTTTCACAAATTTATCTGGATAATTTATTTTTGTTTTCAGTCGCTCAAAGTGGAGGGATTTTAGGAAGGGATGATTCGAAATTCGAGTTCCAAAAGGGGCCCTGCGTCGTCCAGTACAACGAGCCGTGCTACTCGAACAAAAAGATTAAATTCTTTATCTATACGAAGTAAGCAATTTTTAAACGAAATTAACTACTACAATTTTGTCATGTTTAACCATTTTTATTATATTTTTAAATAATTAAACATGAATGAAAGGTCGAGACTGTTGGAAAAGCAGACCATAATGACCGTTTAGCTTAAGTCTTTTGTCAAAGTTTTGTTAAGCTCCAGTTTTGCGGCTGACTTCTCAGCTCAGGCAGCACCAATATAGGATATTTTCCGTTGTTTATTCTTCTTTTTGCTAATATCTTCGCAGGCTTGTTTCTGCTGCTCCTGTGCGCCTCCGGAGTCTGAAGTTTCCACTCTTACTATCATTTTTGTCCTGACACGTCCTAGGTTTAGCAATCGCCCTGCTAGTTTCTGGCATGTTCCTTTGATGCATTTTTCGACTCTGTCTGAAATCCAATCTCACTAAACTTAGTAACATTTTCTTGACAAAAGGAACCACGACGGTTTGATTAGGGGGTACTCTTCGTTTTGGAACTTGGTAAATTATTGGAGTATATCGTACACCCACAAGAAAAGTGTCGAAAACATCTAGAAACTGGATTTTTTTTTTTTTTAATTTTCGGGAGTGTGATGATACAGGAAAAATTATTGAACTGTAGGTGGACTCTTGGCTGTTAGGTAGGTACCTTAGCTCTAAAAGTGGCATATTTGAAGTCATTTTTTTTCTTGTCCTTAAGTAATTTTTTCAGGATTTTATACTGTACCGGAATCACATATTCAAATTAGGAAAAACAACAACAATCAATTGATCCGATATGATTTTCGTAACGTGAAATCAATATAGACCCTGATGATGAGATTTTAAAATTCGAAGTAAAACTGAATTTATTTTTTGCCTCAAGATCATACTTTGTTCTATATTGTTCTTCAGTTATTTTAGTTTATTTTTCAATATTTTAACAACATACAGGATTAAAATAGTATTTTCATATATTTTCAAAAATGTTGTCTTTTAACTTTTACATTATTTTATAAAATTCATTTGAGGACGTGGTCCGATTGAGCAAATAATTTTTTTTTCAATCGATTAATCTTTATCTAAGGCATTGGTTGAGATAAAAAAGACAGAGTCACGAGCGGGATTCGAACCCACGATCTTTGGCTAAATACGCCGCTACTCTACCGTTTGAGCTATCGTGACTTCGTTCCACTCGGACACCAACTCCTGAAGGTCGTGGGTTCGACTCCCATATAATTTCAACTTGTTTAATGTCTTAATTACAATATTTTTAACAATCAATAAAAACATTTCTTTCAATAATTAATTTTGTATTTGAAGTGACTGAGTAAGCCCTGACTCGAGGAGGAAAGCAAATTTGGGTCAAAAATATTCTTGGTAAAACTTACTACTTGGATATTTAAGCTCGTTTGTTAGGTTTTTTTTTATTTTCTGTTACTATCACAACATATACCTTTACAGTTATACTTTGACCTACGATATCGTTAGAGCAAATGACTTAAGTTAAAGTAGCGAGAACCAGTATATGCAAGAAAAGTGACACAACTCAAAAAAAGGGTTAGTTTTTATGGGTAAGTATGGGATTTTAAGACTTTTGCCCTTAAGGTCTTGGTCAAGTGAAAGTCAATAAATATGGATCAAGATAGTTTTTGTTTACAGAGGAACACAACAAGTATGCATTCACCGATTTGTCTGTATAATATATTTTTTTTTTATTCGTGCCACATTTGTTGTGGGCGTGCGATGTGTGCTTACAGCTTTCATTAATTAGGAGTTGGAGATGTTTAACGAACATTGTCCACAGCCAATTAATTAAGGTTTTTAGTTGAGATAAAAAAGTCAATGGGACGAGCGGGATTCGAACCCACGACCTTCGGCTGGATACGCCGCTACTCTACCACTTGAGCTATCGTGAGTTCAATCCACTCAGACACTGACTTCCCATCCCAACCTCTCCTTTTGAATTTTCCCTCCTTTTTGCCATTTTTCAAATGTCGGGTAATATATTTGATTCTCGGCAACAAATAAAATGGCCACGGAGTGTTTTACTGAAGATATACTTCATTTTGAATTATTAAATTCACTATTTTACATGGCCCGTTTGACAAATTATTACCTTTCAATTAATTAAGGTTTTCAGTGAGATAAAAAAACGTCATTGGTACGAGCGGGATTCGAACCCACGATCTTCGGCTAGATACGCCGCTGCTCTACCACTTGAACTATCGAGACATCCAAACCACGTTTCCAATTTTTCCTCCTTTTTGCCATTTTTCTTAAAATGCATTCTTACAATTAATATTAGATTGTAAGATAGGCTGAAAAATAATACGCGAATTATTGTAATAAGAAATGCTGGATTTGTTAAAAAATTATTTCAGAAACCACATTCACCTAAGACAATAACAATAAATTGGAGGTGAAGATGAAAACCTTGAAGTTATAGAGAACTTTGACAAATATTTTGTTAGGTCTGGCCAACTGAAACCGCATCGGATAAACCTAAGGAACAACGCTCAAATTGAAGGGTACGACTCAGCAGTACCTCTCAAAGTTTTAATTCATGGATTTTCCAGCACGTCTTTTCTGGAGGGTGTTCTGTCAGGTAACATAAATATTGTCATTTTTAAAACACTAATAACCAATTTGACCGATTTCGGCAGAATATCTGTTAACTAATGTCTCCAACGTACTTCTGGTGGATTGGCAGTTGCTGGCCAACAGGCCCTGCTATTTAACAGCAGTGGTGAACACTTGGCAGGTGGGCAAATGCACAGCGATCGCTATTCACCACCTCGCTCCGTCCGGCCACATCCACATCGTCGGGTTCAGCCTTGGGGCCCACGTCGCCGGTTACACTAGCAATTTCTTGAACGAGCATTTCGGCCGGAAAGTCAACCGAATAACCGGTAAAAAACTGTTTTTTTATCTGGACGTTTTTATTATTATTGAGTTTACAGGCTTGGATCCGGCTCTCCCATTTTTCGCCACTCCGCTCAACGAGCTGAAGCTAGACGCGTACGACGCGGACTTCGTAGACGTCATCCACACGAGCATAGGCGTCTACGGAAAACTGGAACCTTGTGGGACGCAGGATTTTTACGTTACGCGTTCTCCCATCCAGCCAGGATGTGCACACCACACGAGTAAGCCTCAGTATAATCCAGGTTTTCAGCGGTTCATTGTTATCTTTTTCAGACCCTTCGCTATGCAGTCACTGGAGGGCTGCACAGCTCTTCGCCGAGTCTATTAGGACCAAAATCGGTTTCCTGGCCACGCCTTGCTCCAATTTCTGGACTTACCTAAGCGGCTATTGCACTTTCGACTCCTCCCCTAACAGGACTCTAATGGGAGAACATGCAGATCTTTCGTAAGTATCTTCTTCCGAAGAACTGACACCGGTTCGACGCGACAGAAGTATTTCTTCATTATTAGGCGATTTGGTCGTTTCTTATCATTTTTATATGCGAATCCTTCTGTTTTGATTAATCTTAATTTGTCTTATAATTTCATCGATAAATAAGATTATTACAAAAGAGGTCAAACCTGTCACGAACGAACCACTGAACGGGTTTCGGGTTCTCACCATCTTCAGTGTTTGGTTTGGTTAGTGTATCAAGGGTGTCCAACTTTTAAGTAGCTATAATGGGTTAGAACCCCCCCCCACCAAAACTATCCTAAACAGATCAGAAGTAAAAACTACATGTTCGTAACCAAGAATTACTCAATTATAACATTTTGTCATTGAAAGCGTTTGTTACACACCAGAATTTTTTTTATGCTTCAGAGCTTATTATAAAAGAGGTCAAACCTGTCACGAACGAACCACTGAACGCGTTTCGGGTTCTCGCCATCTTCAGTTTTTAGGCTGGTTAGTTTATCAACGGTGGTCATCTTTTGAGTAGCTATAATGGGTTAGAACCCCCTTCCCACAAAAAAAAAAAAAAAAAAAAAAAAAATCCTGAACAGATCAGAAGTAAAAACAACATGCACACATGCACACAACCAAGAATAACTCAATTATAACATTTTGTCATTGAAAGTGTTTGTAACACACCAGAATTTTTTTATGCTTCAGAGCTTATTACAAAAGAGGTCAAACCTGTCACGAACGAACCACTGAACGCGTTTCGGGTTCTCGCCATCTTCAGTTTTTAGGCTGGTTAGTTTGTCAACGGTGGTCATCTTTTGAGTAGGTATAATGGGTTAGAACCCCCTTCCCACCAAAAAAAAAAAAAAAAAAAAAAATCCTGAACAGATCAGAAGTAAAAACAACATGCGCACAACCAAGAATAACTCAATTATAACATGTTTTCATTCAAAGTGTTTGTTACACACCAGAATTTTTTTGTGCTTCAGATCTTCTGGGGTATTTATCATCAATACGAACGACGTTAGTCCGTATGCTCTTGGCTGATGACGGACGATGAAATCCGACCGACAGCTCATCCCGCCGCCTGTGATAAACAACTTAGAGTCATCTCAAAGTTGGAATACTAAAGTTTGAATTAAGGCTTTGCTGTAATAATTGTAAATTAATAGACTTATTTATTTTGACTGTGTTGTATAAAATATACGTATTTATTTATCTAGAGTGTTCTAAACTGAGAAAATCACTTTGTGCAAGGGTAAGTATATTTCCCGAATCTGTTCTCCTATAACCTAAGACAATTTGTTGAAGCAGTATAATGTTATATTCTTAGTAAGCTATATGAATATTTTTAGAAATAGCAACCTTCTATCTAGATTTGAAGGAACAAGGCGAAAGGTTAGTCACTGCTAGACTGTCTGATATTATTTTAACTTGTGATGATATGGATGATCAGTGAGTCGATGTGGTGTCATTCGGTCTGACTAATTTATACCTTATGAACCTATCAAAAGATCGCTTTTAAACAAAATAGTTCTAAAAGAACGAAGAACATTTCATTTACGGAAAAACGGTGTCCGATTAATAGAAAAAAAAAAAAACGATAAAACTCAATTTTTCAATTTAGGCTTATTTTATCAGTAAACGTTTTTTTTTTCTTTTGTTTTGTAATTTTAATCTTTGTTTTATTTGCGACGCTCTTTTTTAAAACATTTCTCAATCGGCCGTTTGAACCAGCCCGACGGCGAATTAAATGAGAACGTCGGAGATGCGCGCAATTTTGAGTACGTGGGGGGGCCACGAGACCCCTTATCGTAAATCCGTCTCCGGCCCGTTGTCATCGCTGCATAACGCGATAAATTACGACATACATAGGTCCTCCCGAAGACCGGTTCGGACTTAGCCGATTTTACCGAATCTTCCGAAACGCATTGCACCTAGGAGAAGACACGATACTAGCGCTGGGAAGAAATCGTGCTTCAGTTGTTGTTCGGTGGTCATCAAATGCAGAAGAGCAACCGAATTGGTCGATTCCATTCTCATTTCGGTCAAAAGGGCTTCCATCCTGAATAACAATGAAGGATAAATTCCTTTTCTTGTTCCTAATATTATGTTGCTATCTACCAAGTAAGTTCTTATTATCACATTTAAACAACGGATAATTAATCAAAAAAAATTTTTATCCATCTCCATAGTTGCCAAATGGATTGCACTAGTTCCAACGATATCTCAATAATTTTTCTGAATAAGTTTCACTGGCCAGTCACTGATTTCAAGACAAATTAATCTCGTTTTTAAATATTTTTTAAATAACAAAATATTTAACTATTGTTTATTTTTGAAATGAGAGATCGATTCATTAATTCATGGAAAGATTTATTCATAGAAATTCACGTAGATATTTGCACCTACATAAATATTATTTTCTTATATATAAAATGAAAGATAAGACTTTAAATTGTGGTTTGAAGTTTAGGATAAATTAAAAACGGCTGGACTATGAAAGTTGTTATATACTATCGATATTATATTATATATAATACTATTGTGTGGTGATCAGTGACAGTCAATCGGCAATTATTTAGATATCGTGAGATGCGGTCTGGTGTGATGTAGGTTTCAGAAAAACTGTTTTTTTCGTGCCAACGTTTCGATCTGTATTAAGATCATCTTCAGGGCCTGGGATTTACAAACATTGTGTACATTTAATAAATTTTGGAATATTTTCTATTTATGGAATGCAAAATCTTTTTATTTTATATATTCAGTCAAAGTAGTTCCACTCACTCGAAATGTTTGTCTTGTGTGTAATTGTGCCATTCTTCCGTGCCGTGTTGAGAGGTCCAGTGAAATTTTGCTGTTTTAGGCTCTCAACACGACACGCAAGAGTGGCACAATTACACAGAAGACAAACACTTTGAACCCTGATGATGATCTCAATAAAGATCGAAACGTCGGCACGATAAAGAAAATGTTTTTCTGCAATCTACATCACACAAGACCGCATCTCAAGATATCTGAATAATTATAATATTATGTATGCTCAAAAATTATCATATGTATATATTATATATAATATATTATATATATAATATATATAATAATAATTTTTGATTATACGATAAATTTTCTAGTACACTAAAAAAGACTGAACTTTATACTATCGATATTATATTTTCAACAATAGCTATTAAACACTATCGTGTACTCAAAAATTATTATATGTATATTTACTTACATTTATCATATATTAATTTTACATATATCATATAATAATTTAAATATAACATATAATAATATAATAAGAATTTTTGTGGGCGTCAGTGGCCGCAAGGTTGACACGGAGATCATTACATTAAGGTAAAGGTCCCGGGTTCGAATCCAGCGGCCCTGCATTCAAACCCGACATACTTACAATTGCTTTTTTTTTAAACACTAAAAAATTATTATGTTTATATATAATAATTTTACATATAGCAATAATTTTTATATAACATATAATATTAATTTTTGATTATATGATAAATTTTTGAGCAACATGAAAAACGACTGAACTATATACTATAAGATATTAAATTGTATATAATAATTATTAAACACTATCTCATACTAAATAATTTTTGGTTATACGATAAAGTTTTCCGTAACTAAGGTTTGGGTCGGGATAAAAAAGTCAGTGTCACGAGCTGGATTCGAACCCACGACCATCGGCTGGATACGGCGCTATTCTATCATCTGAGCTATCGTGACTTCGATCCACTCGGACACTAACTTCCCATCCCAACCACTCCTTTTGAATTTTCCCTCCTTTTTGCCATTCTTCAAGGTGAGAAAAGAAGAGAAAAGCAAATAGATATTGTAGAATGAGAAAGAAGGAGGATTCATGATATATTATTTTTTTCAAGCAAGAGCAAAATGCAGGAGATGGAGAAAAATGAACAGGGCGAGTAAGCAAGAAAAAGAAAGGAATGAAGAAAAAAGAAAACGAAAATGAGAATTTTTCAAATAATGAGAGATTCATGAAGAAAGTGCTTGTTTTTGTAGGAAATTATGGATGAAGAGAAAGAGCGAGATTATTTAAAGGAAAAGGCACAAAAAAAGAAGAAAAAGTTGTATTAGGAAGACATAGATAGATTGTAAGAGACAGACTGAGAGCAAAACAGCACGAGAAAAGAAGTAGAACTAAAAAGACACTCTGAAGAGTTCAAGGAAGTAGAGAAAAAGAAAAGATGCAAGGGAACAAAAAATTGGAAGAAATAGTGATGAGGGAGAAACAAAAGCCAAAAATTATTATTAGCACATACAAAACCAAATACTATTATTATTACACAATTAATTACGGTTTTTAGTTGAGATGAAAAAAAGCTAATGGCACGAGAGGGATTCGAACCCACGACCTTCGGCTAGATACGCCGCTGCTCTACCACCTGAGCTATCGTGACCTCGATCCTCTCGGACATCAACTCCCCATCTCAACCTCACCTTACGAGTTTTGCCTCCTTTTGCCATATTTCAAATA
>CM077114.1:3717337-3730810 GCA_039619505.1 Cimex hemipterus | reverse complement strand
TTGTCCATGACCTGTACATAATGTATGTTCATACCTTATGCCCTTGATTTATAGAAAATAGCACAATATATATCGTACCATTTTTCAAATTGAGCAGCAATTCGCTTTCCCCGTTTTCATTTTGCCCGGGTATGAGCAGTTTGGTTGGCGCAGTCGGATCGTAGTGTGTATCTTCGATTTTTGCTTTAAAATCTTCCAATGAGATCTGCTCAAATTGGTCGGAATTGTTTCTGTAATTGAACGGTTACGTTGACAAGAAAAATACACGGGTGTTTAAAAAAAAAATTTAAAATACCTTGTATACAGGAAGAACTTGACATTTTCATTGTCACACGGCTCATCTTCCCATACCATTCGACATCTCCAAGAATGGGCAGTTATGAAACCTATAATTGAAATTTTATTAAAATCATAGAACTTAAGCGAGTTGTTTTACTTAAATAGAAGAATTTAATATTTTTGTATTGAGTAACAAAGTTAAATATGATTTTGCAATTTACTTCATAAAGTTAAAAAATATGGCAAAATAAATTCCACGGATAAAGAAGGGGTTAAAAAATACCAACTGAATTATAAAAAAAGTAATGAATTCTTTATTTTAATAGAAATAGCTTGAAATTGTTTGAAGTAATGATCGATTATTATTTTTACATCGTAGGGAAAAACATTTTTTATTGATTAACAGGGTTGTATATTTTTTTACAATTCGTTTTTATGAAGTTTTACCTTTTAATATGAAAAAAAGGATTACCCAGATAGTTAAGGTTAATAAATATTGATTGGCTAAGAGGGAGGATGGAAAAAATAGAATAACTTGGGGGAGACCAAAAAGTCCTTAATTTGCTATTCATTTTTTTTTACAGGAAATACCTTGAAATTGTTTGAAGTAATGATCAATTGTTATTTTTACATCATAGGGGAAAACATTTTTTATTGATTAATAGGGTTGTATATTTTTTTACAATTCGTTTTTATAAAGTTTTACTTTTAAATATGAAAAAAAAAGATTACCCAGATAGTGAGCGGTAAAAAATATTAATTGAATAATAGGGAGGATGAAAAAAATAGAATAACTTGAAAAAAATAAGGGGAGACAAAAAGTCCTTAATTCGCCGTTTCATTTTTTTAAAGGATATATCTTAAAATTGTTTGAAGTAATGATCAATTATTATTTTTACAGCGTAGGGAAAAACATTTTTTATTGATTAACAGGGTTCTATATTTGTTTACAATTCGTTTTTATAAAGTTTTACTTTTAAATATGAAAAAAAGGATTACCCAGATAGTTAGGGTTAAGAAAAATTAATTGAATAATAGGGAGGATGAAAAAAATAAAGTTAGTTGAAAAAAATAAGGGGAGACAAAAAGTATTTAATTCGCCTTCGGGAAAAATATTTCTTATTAATTAACAGGATTATATTTTTTTCACAATTCGTTTTGATAAAGTTTTACTTTTAAATATTAAAAAATGAATTGCTCGGATAGGTAGGGTTAAAAAATCCCAATTAAATAACACAAAGCCTGAGGAAAGTTGACATAATCAAAAATAAAAATAAGTGGAGACAAAAAACCCTTAATCGCCTTTCATTTATTTTGAAATCAAATAGCTGGAAATTGGTGGAAGTATTACTTTTAAATATGGAAAAATTACTGCACGGATAAATAGGGATAAAAATATCAATTGAATAATTGGAAGGATTAAGAAAATAGACTTACTTGAAAATAAACATAAGGCGAGACAGAAAGTCCTTAATTCGCCTTTCATTTTTCTTTCTTTTTTCTTTAGAATCAAATAACTTGTAATTGTTCGATACTTAGCTTGATGAGTAACTGGAAAATATGCCCTCAGAAAATATTGTTTTAAACAAAATGATTGAGTGGGTTTATCAATTGAGATTAACAATTCGTACAGATTATTTTTGTCCAAATAGATTAAGGACTTTTTTTGGATGAATGAAGATGAATTTTGACACGTGATGCCTTGCGCGAAGAAACGCGTGTTTTCCAAGTTATTTTTACTTTTGCTATATTTCAGCAATTTTTAAAATTCAATTATTTAAATCGAACATTCTACACTCACAATTCAATAATAATCTCTGGGGGAAAATAGGAGCAGAAATGAAAAAATGAAACGTTATTGGGTATTTGTTAACTACGAGAGAGATTCATCATCAGAGGTGAAAAAATTTGTGAATATTCCTCTTACAAAAAATGCATCTTTTTTGCGTTCCCTACCTACAAATAAAATTTTTATACTGCTCGACTTTTATGTCTCGAATCCTCTGGGGAATATGTATACGTGCGCGTTCTTAATGTGCTTAATTTTAAGTCTCAATTATGCAGCAGGCAAAATTTTGCTGATCATCCACTAATTATTTATGAAGTCAAGCAAATTCCCCTTCTATCCATCTCTAATTCCTTGATTGACCCACGTCCGTTTTCTCCCTTATAGTCCTCTTCTTCATCCAAAATCATGCGCTAAACAAATGTACATTATCAGAAAATATTGCCATTTTAACCATTCAAGCCCACTGCAAGGCACGCATGAAACACTGACGGGTGTGAACAGAGACCATGTATGATCGCACTGGCCAAGTATTGGCGCCGTCACAACACTGTCACATCACTGTCACAATACTGTCATGTCACTGTCACGTCACTGATGTGAGAATCGATCTTTACCCACTGTGACAACAGTTGATAGGTTCTTGACTTCTAAGCCTCGTACGGGGATTCATGTTTGCAGTCTAGGCATAGATGGAAGTCTGTATTCTTTGTTGTTGGAGTATAGTGGAGTACACTTCATATAACTGCTTAAAACAAATATAAGGAGTTTTAATGAATAAAATTATGCAAATTTTAATTAAAAAATTTAAAAAGTAGAAACTAGGTTTTTCGAATACATTAGCATTACCAAAAAAAGAATGGGAAATGTTTTTCTAAAACCTACATCACACCAGACCGCATCTCACGATTTCTGAAAATTATTTATTTGGAGCATTTTGTTTTGTCAAAACTTCAGTAATTATTTGTTTAGGCTAATTATAGATTGTAATAATAAACAATAACACCTTTTAGTTTTAAACATATACATTTTACGAGATAGCACTAATTGCACAAAAATTATCTGACATACTGGAAATTACATAGCGGTTGGAAATTTCGTCGTTTATAATTAGTTGTATCGATGTTTGGGATTTAAACTGTATCTTTCTTTTGTTCGCACAACAAGTTTTGTGGTAATCTGCCGTTGCACGGTAGGGTGGCTGGCCAGTGACTGGAACGATAAGCGGGCCGGGTTTAGTTTGCATACAAGAAGCGAGTAGTGATTAAATAACTATTTAACTTACACTTGTCAACTTGAACCGACGCGATATTAGCATTGATAGTTCGATGCCCTTAAATAAACCAGTTTCAAAAATAATGTTCTTAGTTTTCCACCTGTCCTGTCGTGGTAACAATGGACGCTTTTGGTCTTATACTGTTCATTTTGCTCGGATTCGGAGGTAAGTGGGGCCAATTCATACGTCCTGATCAGTTTTTGAGCTAGGCAAAGCAAACCGATAACAAGAAAGTCAATTTCTTGGGATTTTTCAACGTTTAACATGATTAACTAAATTTTTCATTTAAAACGCATATTTCCATTTTTTTACAAATACAAAAACCTTTTCGTTATTTATCACACCCATTTAAATAAGTCAACACACTTCGTGATATCTTGGATTAAACAAGAAAGTCAACAAATCCTTGAAGTGGAAAAACGAATCAAACAAAGCTTTGATGGATTGTCCTGCCAACGACTAATTATTATTATTAATACGTAATTTTTATTCATCTCGTTCATCGTGGTTGTCGTTGGAAAACAAGCGAAAAAATTTTTCGATCCCTCGTTGTTAGTTTGTAAAAAATTATGATAGGGCCGGTCCCAAGTCACAGGAATCGAACGTATTACGGAAAATGTGGGTCAATGTCTTTTTATCAGTGGGTTATTAATGATAATTTTATATAGCATATAGTTTATGGGTTATAAAGTTGATTCCTTTAAAAAATTAAATAAAGTTATCAGTTGTGACAATAATAATTTGAGCTGTTTCTATTAAATTTATATTTTGTATTGGGTTATGTATCAAATTTACTTGTAACTTTTTCTTGGCTTGTATTATGCTGCTTATAAATTCTTACTACTGCCATATAAATATTGTTTTGCTATTACGCAAGTCCGTTCTAGTGATTAGTGACCGTTGGTCGATATTTATTCGGAAATTGTGAATGTAGGTTTCAGAAAAGCATTTTCTTTATCGTGCCAACGTTTCGAGCTTTATTGAGATCATCTTCAGGGCCTGGGATTTACAAACATGGTTTATATTTAACAAATACATGTAGTAGAAAAAAGTGAATTAATACAATGCAAAAAATATTTTTTTTTCTTTGTATTGTATAAATTCACTTTTTTTCAATGAAATGAAACTTCCATCACACCACAATGCATCTCACGATTTCCGAAACGGATGCAGTTGACAAAATAATACACAGACTAACTCTTGAAGGCGGTTAAATGCGCCTGCCAAACAAAATCGGCTTGAATAGGAAGACCAGAAGGATGGGAATTTTTTTTTTAATGTTAAAAATAATTAAAAAACCTCCTACATACAAATAATTACTCAGATATCGTGAGATGCGGTCTGGTGTGATGTAGGTTTAAGAAAAACATTTCCCATTCCTTTTTGTTATCTAAGTTTGGTTGAAAATTTTGGTTAAACACAAATACTCTGTTCATGTTGTCAAACAAGAACACAATATAAAAAAGTGTGTAGAAACTGGCCGTTAATCGATAATTATTGACGTACGGGGGTTGCGGTCTGGTGTGGTGCAGGTTTCAAAAAAACATTTTTTTTATCATGTCAACGTTTCGGTCTTTATTGAGATCATCTTCAGGGCTCAAAATGTTTTTCTTCTGTGTACTTGTGCCATTCTCGCGGTTCGTGTGGATAGTGCCCTGAAGATGATCTGAATAAAGATCGAAACGTTGGCACGGTAAAGAAGACGTTTTTCTGAAATTTACATCACACCAGACAGCATCTCACGATATCTCAATAATTATCGATTGACGGTCACTAATCTCTACACATTTCTACGTACATATTTGAATACCAACGTATTTTAAAAGCGATTACAGATATTTGTCGGAATAAATACCGTAGAAACTTATAAAAAAAGGAAGAAATTTTGAGTACTTTATTCTTATACTTCACTAAGTTTAAGTTTTGACTTTTATTCCTTCTTGTTCGCAATGTTGTGCAACGGGCTGGATCATCCCTAACTATCCATCAATACTAGTAAAACTGTGACAACTTAATGTTTTCGTAGTAAGTCTTCCTTAATAGTTTTGACAAAAATTATAATAATTGAAACTATGTCTACCGTGGGCAAAAGAAAATACCTAGGTGTAAAAATCCCTGTCTTCCCTACTTAAATTGTAATACCTTGATTACAAAAATGTTGAACCGCATCAAACACAAATGGTATTTTGCACTAGGTTTTAACAAATGTTTAAAACTGGACTTTACACGAAATCTGTATACTTTAGCCCCTTAACCTGGATAAATGTGTGTAAAAATAAATATAGAAAACTTTAAGTAGTCCAAAATATCACATCAAGAAAAAAAGGTAGGTTTCTTATGAACTCAAATAATTATATAGCTTGTTATATAAGCATAACAAGTTATGCATATGGCTTAATTGGGACATTCTTTAATACGAGGTTATCTATACGAGGTTTTACATGTGCATATCACTGCCTCAAACACATTATTTGCATTAAAGGAACTTTTGTATGTTAAATTGCCGAACTTAATCTCATGTGTACTTTTTTAAAATTTATTTATTGATCTCCACAATTTTTGTACAGCCATTTTTTTTTATTGTGCATTATTATCGTCCTTAAACTCACTAATTTCGTGGTCCGCTTGACCTATTAATTTATTACAATTAATTAAGGTTTTTAGTTGTGATAAAAATGTCAATGGCACGAACGAGATTCGAACCCACGATCTTCGGCTTGACACGCCGGTGCTCTACCATTTGAGTTATCGTGACCGGTCCACTCGGGCACCAACTTCCCATCTCAACCGTACCTTTTGAATTTTCCCTCCTTTATGCCATTTTTCAAATGTCGGCGTATCATGCCGTATGTCGTGGGTTCGCATCCCGCTCGTGCCATCTTTTTTTTATCTCAACTAAAAACCTTAATTAATTGTAATATATTCACTGTGTTGACGTATCCCTTGCAGAGTCCGTCGTTTTGCAAAAAGCCTTGTTTATATTATCACTTTTCCGCATCCTAATGTGGATCTACCTAACCCAAATGTAAACTGTGTAAATCCCAGGCCCTGAAGACGATCTCAATAAAAGATCGAAACGGTGGCACGACAAAGAAAATGTTTTTTCTGAAACCTACATCACACCAGACCGCATCTCACGATATCTCAATAATTATCGATTAACGGCCACCAACCTACAGACGTGTGTATATTGTTTTCTTTGCTGAACCAAGTCAAGGTCCTACTAACGGAAACATATTTTTGTATAATATACCTTTGTGACGTTATTAAAGTTTTTATAAAATGAGAGAAAAAAAAATAACCACAAAAATAAAAATTAATTTATTGTCGAAATGGAAATTTGAATCTAATTTGATGAAAATAATTAAACGTATTAAATAAAAAGTAAATAACTTACAATTGGATGTGAGGTAAAATCTCAAGCAACCTTTTAAACTTTTTCAAAGTAAATACTCAAAAATAAACGTTCTTAATTTTTATAATTTAAAATATTTTCAAAATACTTGATTAAACACCTTCCAAAATATTTTGTTTCAAAAATTTAAATATTTTTTATTTATGATGACCAATTACAGTTGAACTACGATCCACTCAAACCCCGAGCAAAATGGCGACTGATAATCCTTCCAATCACCCCCTCTTTCTTAAATTCTCCAGCTGACCCATCTTCGACGAATCGTATTTGGAGGTTTCCTTATTCATTTGAAATTTGTAAATTTTAATTGTGATGGGCCATCATCACACCTTTGATGTTTGAAAGGTATTTGGTTTGCCAATCTATCTGCTGCTGCAACCTTAATATAGCATGCAGATCTTTTCTGGGTACAGCTAAATTTAGAGTGTTGTCCGTTGGGGTGGCATCATTGGCCAGGCGATCTACGACATCACTGTGTTTGAACCCCGTATGGCCTTTGATCCAGATGATTACTACTTTATGCCCTTTAGACCTGACCATCGCTGAAAGTTCAAAGATCTCGATGATAATGTAGTCCGCTATAAACAACATTTTGTCATTACTAAGCATTCGAACGCAGCTATGACAGTCTGTACGTATGACGACATTTGGGAATTGCTTGTCATTCGCTAAATTCATAGCTTATGGCAATCAATCTGCACTATATATGGATAGGTTATGTCGGATTGAAAACTTTTCGCTATAATTGTGCAACGGGATCGAAAAATGCACACCCTATTCGTCCATTTAGGAGTGACCCGTCGGTGTATATGGCCGTCTGGAAATCTCGCATACAGGTCAATAAGGTATTTTTGAGTCTCTTCAGTTTTATTCGAGTCTGTCTACGTTGTTGATATGTATGTGGAAATACAATATTGTCGAATATGTTCGAAACTTTGATTAAATATGATGAAAGCGGCCGTTCAAGGTTCTTTCTTTTTGATCCAATACTTGTATGTCAATACCTTACACAAGGGAATAATGTTGCGATATAGTTATGTCTTTCTAGCCATAAGTTCGAGTACAAATCGACACGTTAATATTTTCCTTCTGTGTTTTCGTTGTGTACTTGAAACAAGGAAAACTTTAATTCAACTTTTTCTTTAAGGAGCATCTAGCGAGGAGAACGCTTCGAGTAACGATACAGCCAATGGGACAGAGTCTTTCGTCGAAATATCGTTTGTCGTTAAGAAAAAGTACAGCGTCCACATGCTTCCTTGTGACTTCTTTTTGATCTACGGTATTTTCCAGGGGAGGCAACGAATTCCCGGTCAAAATAACCAGCACTACCGAGCACTTGAAGAGCGTTTTTGACCCCGAGGCGAAGACGAAATTTATCGTACACGGATGGCTGGGCAGCAAAACATCCTACATCGTAGAAAACACAGCACAACGTGAGTAATAAAATAAATTTTAAAAGATTCTAAAAATTAAAAATTACAATACTTCATTGATTTAATTAACTATAAAATTTAACATCCTAGGAAGTGAGTACTTTCTACCTCGATAAGATTTGCTTTCATGTGCTCAGGGATTTCGGGATTATTTCAACTAATCTTCTAATTTAAAAGTTTAATTTAAATTTAAATTTGAAAAAATGGATATAAGTTTAAAAATTAGATGATTTTTGAATCAAATAAATACACGAGAACTGAGGCAATGAGAACAATCCACACGGAGTTCGGGTTCCTCGTTGTCTGTCATGTCCCCGGACGAACTTTAGCGTTATCTGAAGATCCCGGATTTTTTAGGGTATAGGAAGTTCGAAAAAGGAAGTGGACCAAAGAGGTTTTTTGTCAGTAGTGATAAAAGTGTAGTTTAATCATTTTTGCACGTTAAGGTCGGCGTATCTTCCCTATTTTGGTCTGTTATCGTTTCGGTGACTCGGCATCCTCAGTGGCTTATCACCCTTCAGACCAGTTAAGTAAAACTGTTCCTAGTTACAGGGACTATTTTAACAATTAATTTAAGTCTGTTAATAAAGTGATTAGTGAGATGCTATCAGAAAAACATTTTCGTTATCGTGCCATCGTTGCGATCTTTTATTGAGATCATCTTCACCAGAGCGCATCTCACTATATCTGAATAATTATCGATTAACGGTCACTAATCTCTACACATTTCTACACGAGAAGAACGAAGAATATGGGATTCTATGAACAAATTTCATCTACATACGGTCACAAAGCTAAAAGTATTCTGTAGGACATCGCCAACAATGAGAAGAACCTCGCATCAATCAGAGAACTTTTTTGCTGAAATGCAGACAACACAAGACCCTGAAGATGATTTCAATAAAACATCGAAACGTTGGCACGATAAAGAAAATATTTTTCTGATACCTACATCACACCAGACCTCATCTCCCAATATCTGAATAATTATCTATTAATAAAATAATATATCTCTTAATAAAATAATATATCTATTAATAAAATAATATATCTATTAATAAAAAATATATCAATTAATACAATTAACCGAGGTTGCTATTTATTTATTAATGTTTGTATAACAGCACTGCAAGCTATTTTATGGATTTTAAATGAAAAATATCATGAATAATACTTTTAGTTTTAGATTTTAGCGAGAGTTTTTTGTAAGTGCTAAAAATGTAAGTTAATTATTTCTGCTCATTATGGTCGGCCTATTCTCCCTGTTTTGATCTGCCAGACGGGTTTTGGTTTTTTCGTCAACTTCAGTGGTGTGCTTGTGAAAGATTCAAATTCATATTTTTCAATAGTGTGTGTGTGTGTGGGGGGGGTATCGTTTATGCTGAATTGTATTTAATTTGAGTATAAACCGTTGTTTTCCGACTGGCGAGTTTAATTTTAAAAACGTTTCTGGTATCCTCCAAATATAAATTAAAAATTTTAATTTTCCTGTGAGATTACTTTTTCTCTAGTTTTACTTTGTTCCTTGACACACGGCGGTCATCGTTATGCCATGAGTCCTGCATTCGACCCGACGTACTTAGAAAATGGGCTTTTTTTCAAAAACTCCAGCATCTCATAGTTGAAATACCATCTTTTAAAATAAATAAATAAATTTAAAAAAATCTTCCTTGACTCTTACTGTTGATCGAAATTTAGTCAGGAGAAAGAACTTAATTAATATAATAAAAGATGTATTTATAAAATTATAATTATTGATAGCTGTATATTTTTGTTTCTAACCTGCATTTTTTTGCATTTTAACAGAGTATGTTAAATTCCAAGGAGGTAACATAGTTGGAGTCGACTGGTCTCCGTTAGCATCTTGGAAGATGTACCCGATATCAGCGTTCCAAGTTGATTACGTGGGATCAGCCATCGCTGCTATGGTGGACAGATTGGTTGAAGAAAAGCTGACGACTCTCGACAAGGTCCACCTCATAGGACACAGCCTCGGGGCACATGCCATGGGCATCGCCGGGTCGAAAGTCAAAGGAGGGAAAGTCGCCAGAATCACAGGTTGTGCCGAGGCAACATTCGACAAGAGGGCTTGAAGTGATTTTTTAATTTGATTCAGGGCTCGATCCGGCCAACCCGGGCTTCGAGAATGTGGCATCGGAAAAATCTCGATTGGACAAGGGAGACGCCGAGTTCGTAGATGTCATACATACAGCGGCCGGGTACGCAGGGTACTACTCGGCAATCGGGCACGTGGACTTTTATCCAAACGGAGGATCGTCCCCGCAGCCCGGTTGCTTTGAATTGTCCGATCTGTTTAAATTTGGTAATAGAAATATTACTAATACTTATAAAATATGAAATTATTCTCCATTATGTCACCTGGCCCGATTTTTGGGGAAACAGATATATATATATATATATATTGAGAGTGAGTGTATTTATTAAAATGAATGTGTAGTGAGTGCAATATTGAGTATCACACCGACCCTCATTTATTAAAAAAATTAAAGGATGACATTAACACAATTGCGCAAAATGTTTGATCGTATGTATCAAATCAAATGCATGTGGGCAAAATGATTACTAGAATTGTGTGGTGATTAGTGACCGTTAATCGATTATTATTTAGAAATCGTGAGATGCGGTCTGGTGTGATGTAGGTTTCATAAAAACATTTTCTTTATCGTGCCGACGTTTCTATATTTACTGAGATCATCTTCAGGGCTCAATAAAGATCGAAACATTGGCGCCATAAAGAAAATGTTCTTCTGAAACCTACATTACACCAGACCGCATCTCACGATTTCTAAATAATTACTTACTAGAATGCTCTAACCTCTAAAGAATTACAAATAAAGCATGACGTGAAAGAGGCAAATCAAAATTCATTACAGCTTACATTATAAAAATTAATTCAATTGATTATTTCTAAAAATGAAGGAAGCCGTTAAAACAACGTGCACGTTATTTTGTAAAATATAAGCCGAATAGGAAAAATTACATCACTTGGATACTCTAACCTCAAAAAAATTGTAAAGAAAGAATGACTTGAAGGAATACATCAAAATACACTGCCACAATTTATATTCTAATACAATTTTTCTAATTTTTTAATGGAATAAGTCCATTTAAACACCTGTGCAAAATATTTGATATAATATTCAATGAGTAAGCAAAATTACATCACTTGGATACTCTAACCTCAAAAAAATTGAAAAATAAAAGAATGAGTTGTAGGGAATACATCAAAATACACTCCCACAATTTATATTCTAATTCAGTATTTTCATTTTTTAATCAAACAAGACCATTAAAACAACCGTGCAAAATATTTCAAATAATATTCAATGAGTAAGCATAATTACATCACTTGGGTACTCTAACCTCAAAAAAAGTGTTATGGTCCAATTTTTAAAAAAATAGGGCTGTTTTATTGTATATACATTATAGATAGATACTTTTTTGTGTCCCCTTTTAAGTATATTGAGAGTGAATGTATTTATTAGCATCAATGTGTAGCATAAATGGAATCTGGAGAGGCTTTCAATAAGATTATTTATATACGTTTATTATATAATATACAATAATAATATTGTGCATTCCACCCTACTAAAAGTTGGAGGCTTAAATGACCTAGTTATTGTCGGCCTTTGGAGCCTAAATTTGGTAGAGGTAAAGGTATGACAAAGTCTGAACTGCCAAAACCCGAAATGGGGCAAACTGCAAGAATTCATAAACTCAATCTGGACGCCTGTAACATTTTTTATTCCATTTTGTCTTAGTTGGCTGTAGCCACAGTAGGTCTTACGAATATTTCGGCGAGAGCATCGAACACCCAAAAGGCTTCTTAGCAGTCAAATGCGAATCATGGGCAAAATTCACGGAAGGCGAATGCTCTATGAATACAAGAAGCTTCATGGGAGACCCAACTTCGACGAGGTATGCTAAGAGCATTTAATTAAATCAAACATACAATAGTGCTTTTATAACCTTGTTCATTTTTTTTTAAATTTCAGCACCCGTGGAGTCTACTATCTGAAAACAAGTGACAAATTTCCATATGCAAGAGGGAAAAACGGAATTAAGCCTTAACATTCCCTACTATGTAACGTGTACATAAACTATTTTTGTATGATTTTGTGATTAAATAACATCATAATATATTATGATTGTAAAATATTTAATTTGTTTAAAAAAAATCCATTATTTTTTTACTGTCAAATATGAATTTGAAACAAGATGCTCTGGCATGGTATGTTTCGCTCATGATCAAAACGGTGCCTATTTTATGAAAAATTGTTCTTATTGAATTATTTTATATTTTATAGTTTGACTTGCCATTTGATTCTCAAGCTGGTTTTACCCTATAAAACTTCATTGGTAAGGCTGGCCAGGAAAGGTGATACATAACAATGTAGAAATGTGATTAAAAATGTACGAGTGTTTCAAAAGAAATTACTAAGCATTTGTTTATACCAAATTTTACAAAAATGCTAATTCAAGACCAGAAACGTAAGTTTATTAACAGATTGCTACAAAGGAAAGAACCATTAATTGTATAAACCCGATAGACCAAAATCATAATAATAATAATCAAAGGCTGATACATACATTTTTACAATAATAAAAAAGAAGCTCGTATTGAAGGCTCAAAATTGGCTTAAAGATTGAATCGGGAAAATTAAATTTTGTTAATTTCTTCCGATTAACCTCAACCACAATACTCTAACCTCCAATGAAAGCATGAATTGTTGGGAGTACTTAAAAATTTGGTCCAACAACTTATGTTCTTAAAATAAAACGATAAATATTCAACTGAATATTTTCAAAAATCAAAGGAGGCCGTCAAAACAATTGTGCGAAATATTTGATGAAATATAGAATGAGTAAGTCAAGCAGTCTCACTCGAATACTCTAACCTTCAAAGAATTGCAAACAAAGAATGCTGAAGTGGATAAATTAAAATTTACTATAATCTATGTATATTATAAAAATCAGATTCATCATTAGATCAATTCGATATTATTTTATTGTTTTAAACAATTGAAGGAGGCCGTAAAAACAACTGACCAAAGTATTTCGAAAAATATATGATGACTAGGCAAAGTTACATCTCTCAGGTCCTCTAACCTCCAAAGAATTGCAAAAAAAAGCATGAGTTAAGGGGGATAAATACAATTTCTACAACCTATGTATTGGGTTGTCCGGAAAATAATGCAGGATTTTAAGTTTTCGTTAAAAAAAATCTATATAAAATATTCTGTTTACGTTTACAGGATTACTC
>CM077114.1:3681137-3692337 GCA_039619505.1 Cimex hemipterus | reverse complement strand
GAAATCATTTTATTTACAACTTTTCTAGAAGAACATTAAGCCTATGTTACATTTTTACTTTTCGTGTAAATATTGCCTTCACTACTTGTCTGATCCCTTAATAAATTAAACTCTACCATAGAATTGTGGCAGTCAAACCCCGTGGCAAAACATTGTTGTCGCTTTCATATTAGTCGTGCATTCCAGGCGAGAAGTTCTAGCAGCACGAGTCTGCTTTCTACCAGGTTAAGGTTTGAATTTGACACGAATAACTTCAAACCGCAGTATTCGGTTTTGACCTTTCCAGGCAATTTTGAATCAATTCGTGAACGATTTTCAGCCATGTTTTTAATAACAGGAGGTAGAAAGCAGACACTGCCTTTTGAAAAAGAAAAAATCCTAGTAGGAACTGGTCTGGAAAGCAAATTGGGAAGTCATACGAACGAAAGTGAACTGGGAAAGCGATTCGGTCTTCCTGGGAATAATTGCACCAGTGCGACGAAGCGAGCAGTTCAAATGAGCAGGTACAAACCGCCAATTGGCTTAAGTAGTGATGGTTAACTTGACGCCATCAAAGAAAATTGGTAAATATTTCTAAAATATATCTAATTGATGGTCCAGAAATCTCTTTCTTTCTATATGCCAAATATGAATGAATAAACACAAATAAATAACTATATCTGCAGTTATTGCATTTTAAACAGTTATTAATAAAAATTGGTCCTCAAACTTTTTATCCGTTCAGACCTTTGTTCAACAGCGTTTTGCCGTTAATCAAAAGTTGAGAAAAATTTCGGATTCTAGAGATCCACCTTTTTTTTATATGATAACGTTGATACTGTACTTATGAATATTTTACTTATTTTTTAATCTTTTGCTCTCCCAGATTGTTCTGGAACAGGTCGGTAATTTGGCATTCAAGAAACCTTTCGCAACCGAGACTGACCTTCTTCTTCATCCGCCATCTCCGCCTCGAAAGTGGGCGAACTACAAAGAAACGGCTATACGGTAGACCAAAACAGCACAATCGAAGACATTTTCACCGAATTCTGCCGACGACTTTCGATTTCCAGCGACGTAAGTATATGGGCCGCGTGTTGGGTGTATTGGATAATTCCAAGGCCACAAAAATTTTCGTGAGGTGGTACAAAGATCTTGCATGTGCAACTGGACCAAAAGATATTTTGCAGTACGAGGGTTGGTTCCTTTTATCAGAAAATAATTTCTTTTCTAGATGTAGTGCTCTTCTCCATTAATTCTAATGAAACAATGAAGTTGTTCGTTTTCGATTTTCTATGTTTGTCCTGTATGTTCTTTGGTATTTCTGCAACGTCTTATCAACCGTATGCAGTAACCTCAAGTCGAAGAAGGGTCTCGTAACAAGACTTATGCATTTTATTTAGTATACTGTGCTTGGATCAGGTTTTAATCTGAATCCCTGGAAAAATGGACTGAAGGTGGCGAAAAGCCGAAACGCTTCACAAACCACCAACATTAGTTGGTTAGTCATGAGATTTTCTATCAAGGGCCGCTGGGTGATGAAATGTTGTTTGTTCGTTTTCGATCGCTTTCCTTATCGAATATGTTTTGGTGTGTCGCTTTTCATCTGAATCCCTAGATAAACCGACTGAAGATGGCCAGAAGCAGAAACGCGTCTTACTGAACCAACATTAGTTGGTTATTTATTAGATTTTGGGGGATAGTTGTGTTATGAACTTTTGTTTGGTCGATTCCGATCCGTTTTTCCTCTGAATCCGAAGATGTGACTGAAGTGGTGAAAAGCCGGATGCGCCTCACAGAACCAGATTAGTTGGTTAGTCGTGAGATTTTCTATTAGGGCCTGCTCGGTGACGAACCTATTGTTTGGCCGATTACAACGGTTTGCTTATCCGGGCTTTTTTGGTGTATCGCGTTTTCTCTGTACTCCTGGATAAACGAACGACTAAAGGTTGCGAAAACACGAAATCTGACAAAACGTACAGTTAGCTGGTTAATTGTTAGATTTTCTATTGGGCGTAGCTGTGTGATAAACCTGCTGTTTGGTCGTTTCCTTTCTGTTTGGTTATCTGTGCTGTTTTAGTCTGTTTTTTTTTTTTATCACTTTGATCCAATAAATATGGCTAGAAGCCACAACATGCTGATTAAAACAACGAGGCTGTTCCAAAATCACCTGAAACGGCGAAACAACAGATACTCCACAGACTCAATGAAAAAAGAAAAAATATCACCGTCTACTCGATAGATTACAATTTTATCTTCAGTTTGTAATTAAAACATGTTTTTCCAAACAGTTTGTGCTTAATCCATCGCTTTTACTTGGCAAGGATTGAACTACTCCGAAAAATGTTTGGACCACTTCACCCACCTTGCTTCCTTTATACTTGTCCAAAAAAAACTTATCATTCAGTATTCATCAATAGGATGGGCTTCCCAAAGACGGACTGCTGCTCTGTCGCTTCTCGTTGGGATCTAACCAATTGGTACCTTGAGTAATTCTCTCGAATCACGTTCAACCTGGACGTGACTAGTTTGAGACACGAACACCGAAGAAGGTGTTCATATTATTATCAAAATATTACAGGTTTCGCTAAAAAACAAACCAATAGTCAACTAAACTACTGAAACCGATTTGGACTTAAGTATAGAACTATTACATCCAAAAAAAGATCTTTCCAATTTAAAAAGATCCATTGACGTCTCAAACACCACCTCAGTGAGCTCCAAATAGTAACTAATTTTAAGATTTTGCTCAACATTTTATCCTGTCAATAGGCTTTAATTAGAATATCGTTTGTAAATTTACTTTGAAGTTACCGCCGTCTCATAAACGTTTTTGAATATGTGCTCTGTTTATAAAGTAAAATTAGAGGAGAGGCCGTATATCCCTGCTGAACTTTTTCATTAATCATTAAGCGTGTATTCATCCACCCGCAATTTATAATTCTATATGTAGGTGAGGGATGTTGTTTAGCGTTAATAATAAGTAAGAATGTAGCTATAAGCGGTAATAATAATTCTAGATGTAGATCAAGGGTGTCCTTTATAGACCTCAATGTAGATCAGGTGGTCCCGTCGACACCCACATACTTCATCTACATTTAGAATTATAACTATTGTAAAATAACTTCAGGTAGATAACAACATCATTACTGATTTTCAACGCTGGGTTGTTTTCTTCTGCCTTCACCATAGGTGCATATCTCTAATCGACATCTAGCATTTTTCATTAATAACCACATCCTCCGAAAAAGCTACACTAGGTTAGTACCTTGGAAATTTCTTCAACACCAAAATGTGAATGAATTTTACACATAATACGATGTACATAAAAATTGATTTTTAACAATCGCCGATATTTGAAAGCTTCTCAAATTCTCAATTACCAATTTTGTCGTCTCTTTAGAGAACGTTCGAATCTAAATATACCAGAGTAGGAAAGGTTTGAAAAAACATTGAAAGTGTAGAACAATTATTGCGAATTCAGTTTGCTCCGGAAAATAAAGAAAATACAACCCCGTTATGAAAATTGATGATAATCGCGATAATTAAACTCGGAGAAAACCAACCATCAAGACAATTACATTTTTTACAAGCAGTTTTGACAACTGTACCTATGATCTTGTGCATTTTTATGTCCAGGTGGTTGCTGACCATGCCGCATATGTGGGCGCCGAGTGAGTGGCCGACGCAGACCGTCTTTTCAGCCGATGCACCGTTGTGTGTCAAATAGGAGTAGAACTGCGCTGAGCATTGTGCGACTAGCCGCGTGTTGCTGATGGACGACAGGTAGCAAGGAAACCTGGCAATCGGTTCCCAATCCACGGTGAACACGTTGTAGTCCCCTCGTCTAAGATATGCTGAAAAATATCAATAAAAATGAATTAGTAAAATAACACACAAAGAAACATACGATTATATATGAATTTATATAAGAAAAAAAATAAGAATGCTATTTATTAAGTACAAAAGACAAATGAAGAATATTTTTTGATTGGTGATTTAATGCCGATTAAAGAGGTCACAAGGTACAAATGGAATATAAATATATATAATACATCAGATTTTTGACCACCATTTTGTTCACCAATGCAATTTCGACTTCAAGAATACAACAATATTACGTACAGAACAAAACAAACATAAACTTAATTTTTTAGAAATGGCTTACATCAACAGGGATAAACACAGCATCAATTACTGAAAAGATACATGTAAACTCAGTCGCAGCTACGCCAATATCATTAATCAAATTCAATATAGATAGCATACATATATCATCACATCCTAATATCTTTCACATAGTCTAATTGTTCAATTATTTAGTCTTCCTTTTTCTATTTATCCCTTTTCTATTTAATCCTGAAAGGACTATACTGACTTCCTTCCCCACCCCATCAAAATGCAACGTATATAAACATAAAACAGCAAAACCTCACTGGTACTTTCAGCACGACACGCAAGAATGGCACAATTACACATAAGACATAGAAATACTTGGATTAAATATAAAAAAATATATTTTACATTGTATAAATTCACTTTTTCACGTCTTAAATGTATTTGTTAACTGTAAACAATGTTTGCAAATCCCAGGCCCTGAAGATGATTTCAATAAAGATCGAAATATTGGCACGATAAAGAAAATGTTTTTCTGAAACCTACATCACACCAGACCGCATCTCGCGTTTTCTGTATAATTAGTTAATTATAACCGAAATATACTTTCACGGATTCTACGTGAATAAAAATTACCATTAAAATCTTTTAAAGTAAAAAGAAACAAATTCTTTCAATAAAAAATTAACAACTATTTGACAGGAAAGCAAATAGTTTATTTCAAACAGTCGCAGACCAATTGTCTTCTTTGATAATCCGGCAATTTCGGCAAATTCCCTTTTCGAATTAATCTCACGTGCCTCTATTCCCTTGGGAACAGCGAGACCCGGCTCTGTTTCGCACATGGTCCAAAACAGGGGCAACGCTTCCCCAACTTTCACTCAAAAGTGCCAAAATGAAAGTTGGCCTCCGCGCGGTGCGGCGGTCAACCGACTCGGTCACGTCAAATGACTATAATCTCGATCAATTAAAGCACAGGTCAGAGCAATCATTACTAAAGGAAAAAAGACAAATCAAGTGTTTACGTACAATTTTTAAGTTTATGTAGCAAAAAGTATATAGTCAATTTTTAAAATAATACATAGAAAGAAGAAAAGGCAAAAGAAGAACTAAATAAATAAAATATATCAAACTTTTTTGTCTGTGTGTTGTTTATTTCTTGTAATACATAAATAATATGTTTTTAAAACTTATCCTCTTACAGATTTATCAGTCTCATTCCAGTGATGTTCACAATTTTCGAAAAAATCTTTTTAAAACCTTTTAAATTTTAAAAGCTCATAAAACTATTTTCCTCGTGCAATATAATAAGTTAGAATGTTCAAGTAATATTGTCATATATTAAATAGTAAACCATACATTTTGTACAGAGAATCCGCGAGCAGAGTTACCCAATATGGCTGGCGGAGGGGATGGTGAAGGGATAAAGTATAGTAAACAAATATAAACTAGACAAAAACAGTATACATATACACAATAACGGGCTGATGGAAAGAAAAATGGATTACACACGCATCAGTCAGGTAAGTAAATTTATGACGGCTAAAAATATCAAAATCACTGAAATTCTAAACAATGCAGACGAGTTTCAATCTACATATAAAGAAAATCATTGAATTGAACCAAAAACAACTCATGAAATCACAAATCAAAGTAAGGTGTGGAAATCAATTCAGAGGCCGGGTGAAGCCGACGCCCCACAAGGGGGTATACTTGGCCCCATTCTACATCCTATTTCTGCTTCATCTGGGCTAGACTGGATAAAACCAAAAAGACAACTCTTTTTACGATAGTTATATTAAATGTATGACCAAAATTGAAATACAAATTTAAACCAATGAGAAGGGAACAAAAAGTATGATGGCGAGAGAAAATTTGAGTAAAAAATATTTTTCAAAAACAATAAAAAATAATCTTCTGGCTTATTTTTATTCTAGAATGCATCCCCTAGTTTATTCCACGACGTTTATTTTGAAAAATCACTGTTTACTCGTGAGTTTTCAAAATCGAAATATTTTATTATTTTTGGATTTCAATAATTTTTTTCGTAATTCATTGACACAAAAATACTATGTAATATGTATAGTGTTATATACATATATATGAATATATGTTTTTGCGGATATTTTGACCAAATTTTAAGAAGATTGACACACGAAATCAATTTGAAGTAGTTACAGGCCAAACTTGCAACTCTCGATTCAACCGAGGCTTCGATTTGGATAAATCGAAAAAAATAATTTTCAAAACGTTTTTTTACACTTGTCATATTTCCTTAGTTTTATAAAGTTTGTGGATATTTTGACCAAATTTTAAGAATAAGATGAACGTAAATCAGTCCCTTACGGACTACAATCACTTGAAGCAAATAGTACCATGAGAACTCACTTTCAGTACAGTGGAAAAGTACTACCTCTTTAAGATCCCGTTTGCCACAGATCCTAACAAAATAAATAATAATAAAGTGTGGCGTCGGTGGCAGCAAGGTTTCGTCCTTGACACGGCGCTCATCACTGTAAGGTAAAGATCCCGGGTTCGAATCCAGCGGCCCTGCATTCGAACACGACATACTTACAAATGTTTTTTTTTTTTTTCAAAACACCGGCACCCTGAGGGTTTATATGATCTCTGCACTTGTGAACCCTCGTAAAAAAATATAATACGCAACTTATACAGGTTGGGTCAATTGGTGTGAACAGTGCAAAAGAATAAATATGAGAAATTTGTTACTTCATTGGCAAGTGCTGAGGGATCAACTGTCGTCAAAAATAAAAGGTAATATGCGTTCAGTTTTCGCTAAAAGGAGGGAACTGAACAAATCTCTGGACCTTGAATTTAAGGAATTTAAGGACCATCATTAAATTAAAGTTACCTTCATTTTATGCATTTTATGCAAATGCTAATAGAAGTAAGAGCGGACTTTAGAATATGAATTTTCAAGTTAGCCGACCGGACTGAAGTTGGCGACGTTCTCTTATCACCATGTAGGCTCAAAAGAACATAACTTCATTGCGGGCTGCCCGATTCTGACAGAATTCAGAGATGTATCTCGGTAAAATTAAATTGCGCAGGAACTAATGAAAGAAATTTTAAAGTCTTTTGCACGTTCCCAGCTTCAGAAACAGTCAAACACCGAACATTTTTATATCGCATTTGTTCGAAGAATGCCTCTACGTTCACGGTTACATATGTATCTATTTTTGTTAACGAGTCAAGATGGAGTGCATTATTCGTGGTTATATGCTATGTTTTTTTTACGACTTTTTCACCTAAATAAACACATTCATTCTTTCCCTCACTGAAGATGGCGCAATGTCGAAAACCGTTTAACTGATACAACAAACCCGCGAGAAAAAAACGGACAGCATAAGTGATCCTACGCCGTTGTATAAGTACGAATAATGTATACCAATTCCACTGTAACATAATGTCGTTTTAAATTTAATAAATAATAATTTTGCCGCAGTAAGTGGAATTATTATTTGGAGATCCGATGTAACGTTCGTTTTAGTAAAATATTTTCTTTATCGTACCAAAGTTTCGATCTTTATTGAGATCATCGTCAGAACCTGGGATTTGTAAATATTGTTTACATTATACAAATACTTATCAATCCCATGATCGGAAGATGATCTCGATAAAGATCGAAACTTTTGCACGATAAATGTTTGTCTAAGACGCACGTCACATTAGACCGCATCGCACTATCACCAAATAATCATTAACTAACGGTTACTAAATTCCAGACATTTTTTCTATGATTTTTTTTACCTAGATACACAAGAATAGCCTAAAGTATGTAATTTAAGCACGAATAATGTATTACAAATTTCACAATGTTTGAAGTGCTTGAAACCTATGAAGTTTTAACCAATTCAAATATGGAAAACAGAATTCTCAGACTCTCTCTAATCACTCATCGAATGAGTAAAGTTTCATTGGCGAAAGTTGCCATGAATGGAACATGGTATGACTTTCTGTCTCAAAAGTTTTCCTGCGTTTTCTAACTTTAAATTACTTAATGCTTGCCGTTCTATTTTATGAAATGCAGGCCAGTTGTGGCGTTATGAGGGGACCGAAATCGTTCAACGCTTTTTTTTATTATAAACATCATTGCCTGATTCCACTCCAAACCAAATATTATGACAATAGTGAATTCGTTTTTTCTTTTTTACTATTACCTTCTCATTCTGATTTGTTGTTAAGGTGCTTAAAGGCTCACTCAAAATTACTGCCCTCCCCATTATTAAATCTAATTGCACTTCGTTTTCTCTCAAAAAATTCTGGTTGAAGTGTTACCTTTTCAAGTGAAAACTTCTCACGCATTCCCCTAAAAAGTGCCTTCTTTTTAAGGACCTAGTCACCTCAAAAAATATTCAAAATGATGAAATGTCATTTGAAAAATGGCAAAACGGAGAGAACATTCAAAAAGTGAGATTGAAATGGGAAGTTAGTGTCCGAGTGGATCGAAGTTGCAAGCTCAAGTGGAGTATTTAGCCGAAAGTCCTAGGTTCGAATCCCGCTCGTGACACTGTCTTTTTTATCTTAACCGTAACCTTAATTAATTGAAAAGAATTTATTTGGTCAAGCGGACCACGAAACCTAATAAATGTAATTTAACATAAATGTTGAATATGATAGTTTTCTGAAACTCCCTGCTTTACGGTTGCTACTTAAGTGCGAGCAAGTGTTCCTATTGTGTAACATATAAGGAAGACTACTTAAATTGTATGTATAAGTTCTGTAAACTAAGAGTAAACGAGGAGGACATGTTTCATTTTGTAGCCCAGTGTCCCATATTGTCAACACTCTAAATCCTGTAGGAAGGAGGGTTTTTCATATCCCAGGTGCTTCATCTCTTAAATAGATATTGAAAAATCGCAGTCTTGCGGACTTGTCTATACGAGAAATTGTTACTTAAATTCAATTTTCTTTATATATTTTATTGTCCGATTTTCTGTATTTACTTAAATAGCCAATTCACGGAATACGGCTAACCATCGATGCCGTATAAACTTTTGTAAATGTTCAATAAAATAATGTTCTTTCTTTGTTGTAAATTAAATTAGTTTATCTAGCAATTTTTTATTACAACTTGGCCATTTCAGCCCAGAACGCATGCGAAATGCACTCAATACGCACTCACACAAATAAATACATTCATACCTATATACAACTAACTGGGGGTCGATGGAGTACTTTCATGAATATTCCGACATCTACCCAAGTCACGTACACAGCTTGAGGGATGCTATTTCCCCTTCAGCCCTTCAGCAATTTCACTCTAATAAATACACTCACTCATATAAAACACATAATTTGACGGCTATATGCAACAAAAACTTCCCAATTACCCTAAAAAGCGGAACAGGCGACCCTGAAACTCGCTACCGTATCCAAGTACTATCTGTTATAAAATATAAATTAATCAGTTCAATAAATTAAGGCCTCTGAGGAAGGTGAACCCGTCGATGGTCGAAAGCTGGAACAAGAGGAAATAATGGTTTAATTTGCCGGAGACAAAGGACCGCAACCCCAATATCTTCCCATCCAAGAAATTGATTAATCGAAGGTCAATAAAACTTTTCCTAATGATAATTTTATGTTGACAACATATTTTATTAATTAGACTTACACGAGGGAGTGTTCAACTCAGCACATAGGAATGACACATTTACACGGAAAACAAACATCTTCAGCCCTGAAGATGATCTCGATAAAGATCGAAACGTTGGCATGATAAGAAAACCTATATCACACCAGATCGCACCTCACGATCTCCAAATAATTACAAGAGAAAGTACCTAAGGAATTAAAATTGGATTAAAATGTCAGTTGCCGGTAATTTTATGAAACAATAACGGTTATAAAGGGTTTGTGAAAATTCTTATGTGGTAGTCACTACAGCGTTAAATATGGTTTGTCGCCAATGGCATTCGGACGTATCGTTCGAAATAAAACCGGCTCCAAATCTCGCAATAACTGTAGAACCGTGAACTTCGTTTCCACAAGATCAAGCGTTCATGCAATTCTTAGGTAATTCAATATACTTCCTGAGGCCAATAATCAACGGCATCTGAACACGCTTTGTACGGATTCAATTTATTTGTCATGCGACAAGTCGGGACGGTGGATAATCTTCAATGGGCCATCTTCACTTACCGTCTCTTATGTAAGTCATCGGCACCTTTCTTTCCGTTCCGTTAAATCCGTGAATGATGAAGACATTCTTTTTATCAGGGTCCCAGCCGCTGTATTTGAGAGGGACATGGCTCCTCACGTCGATCAGCTTCCGTCGATGGGTCTCACTGAAACGAAAACAAAATTTCCTTATTGTTTAGCCTAAGAAAACAACAAAAATTTAATCTTCCGAAAACAACCGACACAAGTTGCACTAATTTCAGTTTAAAATATGTTCCAAAAGTGAAATTAGTTTCATTTTAATATACCCACTAAAGAGGCAATGTTGATTCATTGTACAGTGCACGGGTGATAAACATTTTGGTATTTCTATCCTTTCCGTTTTGGTCTGTAGGGTACGTTTCCGCTTCTAGTCGCATTCAGTGATCCCACATTTTACGTACGTAAAAAGCGGACAGGACTAGACTGGAATTGAAGATGCCGAGATGCCGAAATCATCCTGACTGACAAAAATGATGGGAGCAAAGTACAACCCTGATTCAGCCATACACGCAAATGTATTTTTACAAAACTTTGAAAAGTATAACATCCCAACATTGATGTCATATTGGAACATTACGCATATAAATAGACTGCTTGGTAATATACTCGCCACAATATGAAGCCATTAACAAAAACCTAGACCAGACTACTAGGTCGGAATTCTTTACATTTCTGGACTTCAATGCTGCATGCACACAAATTTAACGCACCACTCAATTTATTTAGTTTAAAATTAAATTTCTACGTTAGGTACAGGTAATAGAGAAGCTATCGTAGTCAAAACAGTAAATAATTCCTTTAGACTGACTAACCCCAATTGCACAAAAAGTAGCATGTTAACGGGAAGTTAGTATCAGAGTAGATCGATGTCACGATAGCTCAAGTGGTAGAGCAGCGGCGTATCCAGCCGAAGATAGTGGGT
>CM077114.1:3660810-3676137 GCA_039619505.1 Cimex hemipterus | reverse complement strand
CGTTATTTTATCGTTTCTGTCTGCTGTCTGGTCCTATCTGGTCAGGCTTTTTTTAGGCATCCGCCATATTCAGTATGTCTATGTAAATCTGTTAAGGCAAGAGTCTTTTATAAGAGGGGAAGGGGACAGACCAACCCTGGAAAGATAAACAGGCCTAGTTGTTCGGTAACGATCAAATTAGGTATACAGATAGCGATAGTACAATTTTGAAATTTGCAGTGTTTAGATTTTAACTTTTTTTTGTAAAAAATATGTATTTTGCAATAGTTCTCCGCTGTTCCAATTTTCTTTTCCTCGTGGTCTTTAGAAATTATTTAGTCGTCTGTCGACCAGCATTTCATCGCTCTCCAACTTTTAGTTTCTTTTTGCCGTCAGTTTTCCGAATTTCTCCTAAACCCCTTTGGTGGGGGTTCACTATAATTTCCAAGGGGGAAAACGCACCCGAGCATTTACAATTACGCAATCCCAGTAAAAGCCGGCTTTCCTCCGTGTTTCTTCTCAAAACACAATGACAATTGCTCTTATGTTTTTTTTCCCTACCGTATGGTATGAAATCCACAGATACATACAGGTTCCAATCTTTATCCAGTGAGGGTTTTTTAAAGCAACGGCACGTGTCGGCTAAGTACGAAAGCTTTTTACGGTCACGTCGGACCGACGTGTTCTTGCCTCATGTTCAATTATCCATCAATTATAATTAAATGATCAAAAAGGTTCAAACGGATTTTCGCTCTTCTACTCTTCTAACATACTGCAACCTATATATCAGGCAACAACTCATACGTAACATACTAGAAGTACGAGAGGAGACATTAGTTATTTTTAAAATAAACATAGAGTTTTGGAATTTTATGTAATTCACTTTCCGAATTGAACGTAATTTTCAAATCAATATTTTTGATCTGCCATCGGCCATTCTGTAAAATTACAACTTGTACAAATTCAAAACAATTACACTTCGTTCTTACAAACTGGAATAAATGCCACCTGTACCTTGGGAAATCTTAAAAGAGCTTCCATTAGATCCGATAGCCAGCTCTTAGATAGCATTAATCAAATCAAAAAATATTAGTGCATGCATCTAAAATCTCCAAAACCTGGAAACCACAACAGCAATACTACGATATGTTTTCCGTTCCAGTACTCAAGAGAATTTGAAATATTAAAAAAGCAGACACACTGACCAGAGGTGGGCCTGCAAGGCCATAAATAGTCCCTGGAGACTCTCGGGAGAAAAGCAAGCACAGACTTCTCCATCGCCAAATGGATTAATAAAAGGTAAAAGTAGAAGTGGGCAAACTACAGGGGCTAGAGACACACTTACGCTCAAACAAACATCAACACAAGCAAACTAATTACTAAACTTAGAAAAGGACTCCTGAAATACTGATGTCGGTCCACGAGACACTCTGTATGATAAAAATAATAAGTCTGCGAGTAGAGCCAACATTTACAAAAAGTGACCCTGTATGATATTCTAATTTTTTCTTCGATATGTCACAATTTAAAATTTCTTAAACATTCTTTACGTACTTACGGGATTTTTATAGTATAAAGATTATAAAGACATAGGAAAAATAGTTAAAAAGTTATTCGCGTAAAGCTATAATGATTTGTTAGTGGTTAATGGTTTTTTATTTAAATAATTAGGTTAATTTAATCCATTAGGTTTTTTGGTCCAATTGACTAATTAAATTCTTTCAATTAATTAAGCAAGGTATTGGTTGAGATGAAAAAATCATGTCACGAGAGGGATTCGACCCCATCGAAAGTCGAGCCAAATACGCAGCTGATGTACCACTTGAGCTATCGTTAATTCGATCCTCCCGGACACCAACTGGACATTTCAACCACACCTTTTTGAATTTTCCATCCTACTTTCCATTTTTCAAATGTCGTGTAATCTATTTGATTCTCGGTTACATATGAATTGGCCACGGAGCGCTTTTGTGAAGTATACTTCATTTTATTATTATTAATGTTATATTAAATTCAATATGTTTCATGGTCTGATTGAGCAAATAAATTCTTTTAATTGAATCTTTAAGTAAGGTATTGGTTGAGATAAAAAGTCATTGCTACGAGCGGGATTCGAAGCGGCGCATTTAGCCGAAGGTCATGGGTTCGAATCCCGCTCGTAGCAATGACATTTTTTATCTCAACCAATACTTTACTTAAAGACTTAATTGAAAAGGCGTCATTTAAATTAAAACTAAGTTTCATTGAAGTTTGTTTTCTACACAGTTTATGATATTATGTTGAAAAACCCTCGCGCTATTCTTTTCTATTTCCTTATTCGAAAGTGTACCCATTTGGGTCAAAAATAAGAAAGTAGCGGTCCAAAAAGCGAGCTGTCTCTTCGAAGAATCGACAAATATATATAAAAACCTTTCCTTTGTATGCTAAAAGCTTTTCGGCTATCCCTACGAGCAGGGACATGAACAGATCCCCAATAAATGAGATAATTTTAACTTGCAGAAATTGACAGGGCGTTTTAAGATTGCAATATGTATTCAAAAATATAAAAAAATGTTCAGCTAATTTTAATTAATTTGATTGATTAATCATCATAACAATTATATTACATTAGTGTATGGAGAATTTATTAAGATATCACGATATTTATTATTTCTGTAGGTCGGAATACAGTCTGATATTTACCATCACATTAATCTAATTTTGGATGTATTAAGTTTATGCAAATCAACGGACGTTCTAAAGGATCCATTCATATATCATCCATTAATGAAAGGCAGTAAATTTGATTGTATGAACGTCTTTTTGATGTTGTCAAAGGATAATGGCTCTCGACGTTAATTAAGGAACATAAAGCTGCATGTACGAATGACAGGGAAAGAAAACGTGAATCATAAAAGGATTGTTGAGCGATACACTCCAGTGACACCGGTACTTTTCACTTTTTTTGCCGACATGCGCCGCTTCCTCGGTCTTTTTCCGGTTCGGACTGCATTTTCCGGCGAGCCGTGAGACCTCCGACAGAAAGAAAAGAAAAAAACAGTTTAAACGATGATGGTATTGTTAATGTCAAATCATCTTTTCAGTTAAAAAAAAAATATATTAGACGGAAGTTATGGCATAACCGGCTGCCACTCAGACCGTCAAGTCAGCAAAGTCTCGCGGGTCTATACGCCGCCTATCACCTTAACCATCGTTTCTTTAAAATAGTATTAAAAGATCAATCCCCAAATATCCTTGCCTAACTCGTGCGATAGCCTTCTCCCCATCACTCTGTCGGTTTAAACTTAAACATTGTACGATTTTGACAATAAATTTTCTTTTAAAAAAGTTTTCTTCGAGCGATTACTTAACTCGGATTAGGATTTGCTTTAAAAGATTACCACTTCTCAATCTCGGCATATAAAATAAAAAAAGGGTGATATAATCATCAAGCTAGGAATTACGAGGTAGTATTTCGAACAAAACATCTTTGATATAAATACTAAGTTTGATATCAGGGATTCGGTCATCAAAAACAAGTAAGCTTCTCAAATTTTCTAAAAATTCCAGGTTTATTGAGATTTATGATGACAGGCAAGTCATATATCCCAAGAAGATAGAGGTTGATGAACTGAATCCTCTTAAAGCTATTCAAACGGCTATTTTCTTGATAATCCTCCCAAACGGCTTTAATTCTTGAAATGCAGCTAGGAATTAGATTGTTGTTCAACAAGGGTATTTAAAAAGTTTGGAAAGTGTTGTAGCAAAATAAATCTGCCTGGACTTTCTAGTAGTACTCGACAGACGGAAGACGTAAACTTAGTATTCCTAATGATAGTGCGAAAAACATATTAACATATACGAGCATTCACAATCAACTGGAATTTGTTAACATAATCCCTTCAACAAAGCAAATTTTATCCCGCGTTCCTCATGGAAGCATGTTATCTGTTGGTCCGTTCAAATGACTGTTTGTACTCTGTTCATCTGCCATGTACATTGCCCATAAGACGATGGATTTTGCAGGAAAATGGCTAAATATGGAAATGCATATATTTTGCAACCTTTTAAGTCACAGACTAGATCTCATCTTTTAGAACATTTTACGCTGAACAAGATGGCTTATTGTAATGTTTTCATAGGTTAAGTCATTCATGAGTAAATTCAACAATTCGGAAACATGTTAATTTTTGGACTTTCAACAAAAATTTCAAATTGACCGGTGGAGCATAATTCCTAAAAACAGCGAAAGAATCCAAGCAAATGGTACGAAATCATATGGAAATGAATACTATGTACGAAATAGTTTCGCAGTTTTGCTAGTTACATGGAATTTATGCACAATCAAATACATAACCAAATTTGTTTAGAAAGGTCTGAAACTGGTAAATACGAGTGAAAATTTTGAATTTGAAGCACAAAATTTTTCGATTTATTCGGTAGATCGGAAGAAAATTTTTCAAAAACATTGCTCTTAAAGTAAAAGTGTACATAAAGAGGTATCAGTGTTGCAGTTGCCTGTGTACAGACTTAAATTCTTAATTAATTTTTATGTTTATTTTGCCTTCATATTACGAAATACCAAGCAATTTACTGAAAAAGTAATGAATATATATGTGCATAACATAGATGAAGGATAAAAAAGGCAGTTTTGAGATAAGAACCCTCCTTGATGTTGACAAGCTCAAAATAATTTACATAAAACCAACCACAAGACCCAAACTTTTAACAGCTATTGGCTTAGATTTTGACCCAGTAGAGAACAAATGTAGGAATTTTATAATTAATGGTAATGAATGAACACTTGAGTATGTTCTCCCGTTTCCCTCTTTTCGCAGTCCTTCTGACCAAGTATCATTCTTGGGAGAAAGCATAATAAATCATTCAAATGGAAAAGACGATGCTCCTCGGGCTTCTTTTGTGATGCGTTGTCCATTGCCACTTCGTCCGACGGCTGCCTCCAGTTGAGAACATCAATTTTCACAGACTGCTTTTCTTCTGGTTCGACCAATGATCTTTTGAATAATACCGGAATCAATTTCAAAAAAAGGGATACTCCTTTGAAATGGAAGTCTTAACACCATGGAAAACGTTTCTATCAATTTCACTTTCGAACAAACCATGGTACATTAAGAGCTCGAGGAATCAATCGGCGTATCACTCTTACTTTAAAATGACCGCTTACTCTACCTTAAAAGAGTAAGTACACACAAGAATGAAGATAATGAAACATACTTCTGTGAATTAGAAAATTTAACAAAAAATTACAGCTTATTTATAACAATACCCTCGTCACTGGTCAGCAAGATAAAATGTAAAAAAATAGAAACATATCTTATTAAGGTGGGCCATATATAAAAGGTCAAATTCTAACAGTAAATAATGAACCAAAATTCTCAATATTGATACAGGAATCGTGAAATACAACAAACGCTGATTATCTGTATACGTAACGTGCAGAATATGTCATAAACCATGATGTTTTTCGAATGGGATAATAACTCACGAAGCACAACCCTTAGGTATGTCACTGTGGGACGAGAAGAAAAGTGAAAAATTATCTTTTGTAAACAGCCAGTTATTTTAGTAGATAGGTGAATTTTCCAATAGGCTTTTCGTTAATAAAAACCCACCATGCTTGGTGTTTGTATGAAGAAATTAGGCTAAACACTAAACAGGAATTAAGCGAACCCACCACTAAAGATGGAGTTAAGGTGAAATGTGGATATGAAAACCAAGATGGTCAGAAACGATTCAACCATTCGTCACCACACAGGCCTCACGAAAATTGAAACTACAAGTATTATTTATGAATGGGAATTTATACCAATTGTCTTTATTATTTCAAGTACATCCATATAAAATCAGCATTGCAAAATAATAAATAAATACGCTCGTGGTTAATTTTACAATAGCATTCTTCATGTAATTAATTAAAATGGTCTCTATGAAAGAAACAGTTTTGCTGTAAGATTGCTTTCTGGGGTCTGCGAGATGATGAACCACTGAGGATATCGAGAGGCCGAAACACGTCTGACAGGCCGAAACAGCGTGGATAGGTAGAACACCAAACTACACGTTCACCACCTCATTTTTAAAATAAAAACAGCATCGAAAACCACTGAGGATATTGTGAGGCCTAAACGGACGTCGACAGACCGAAACAAAATGGATAGGAATATTATGGAAGTCGGAAATGAACAAACTACAGGTTAATCACCTCATAAAAATGTCACTAAAATCTTAACTACAAGCGTGAGTTATGAACTGAAATTTGATATCAAACATAGTCGGCAAGTGTATGAAGTATTGAAAAATGAGCAGCATAAAATAATTAAAATGTGAAAAAAGATTATTATGGATAGAAACAGTTTTATAGTAAGAATGTTATTTGGTTCTGCGGATGATGAATCACTGAGAGGATGTCGAGAGGCCAAAATGCACCTGTCAGGCTTAAAAGAAGGGCGAATAAAAAGAACAAGATTGTCGGAAATAACAAACTACAGGTTCAGCATAAAGGGGAACAGTCAATAAATAGGCTTAAGGCTAGGTCAATATTTCAATAGATTGATAAAAATTTATATAATGTAATAAATGTTTGGTGATAATTTATTAGTCACTAGTCATTGTCGAGACGTTTTCCGGTATTTCACCGGCATTGTTTGTTCTATTTTGTTTCTGACATACGACTCTTCTGTTCGTACTATTGTACTTCAAATAAAATTGAATAGTGAATAGAAACAGGATTAGGTTGTAGTCTTATGCAGACGTTCATGCGAGATTGAATAGAACTGTTGACAAACGTTCAGCTCGTAGTCCTGCAAAACTTTCCAAATATAAAACAGCAAAAATTCTCCAAAGCACAGCGTATTACAAAATAAGTTTTATTTAAATATTGAAATTGCCCCCTAATTTATTTAGTTTAGATGAAAAATTACAACTTGTTCTACAATTTTATCCTACTTAATCGTGAATTATTAGAAGACAAAATGGTTTCTATAATTTTTCCTTAACGAACTGATATCCGAGAGGTTTTAAAGATCGTCCTGGTTTGCGGTTTTGTTGCTTTCTTTTATTCAGTGGACAAGAAAGGTTCACCTGCATGCATTCTGGATGGACTTCAGAACTTTCTAAACGGTCGAGCGTTATGGTCAGATTTTTTTCTCCACTTGCCTGATCCTCTTTAAGGATTGGGAGTTTTTCCACTGAAGAAATCTCTGTTTATTGCTCAAGGGGATTTCAAAAAGTAAAAGGTTTGACCATTTAAGAAAGAAAACCGGAATCGATTTTCTGTACAAGCCGACATTTTTGTCGCTTGATCATAATGTAGGTTGCTCCATTAGTTCTTTATCTGTAGTTGTTTTATTAAAGTTCTCATGGAAGCGGTGATTACTACAAATTATACCTCTCGGCTCTCATAGAAATTCTGAATATATTGGGGTCATAGAGTCTAGGCCATACGTACAAAATTATAAAACAGAAAGCGTTTGAAGAATATCTTCTATATTTGGAAAATAAAGCATTAATTAATAATTTAAAGTCGTGGTAAGTCGTAGTAATAAATGGTCATATTTGTTAAAACTTTAAATTAATAGTTATTGAAAAAACTGAATATTGAAAGTTTTAAAGTACTGAAAAGCGGGATTTTTTTGCGTTACTTTGTACTAGGAAAAGGAAAAAATAATATGGTATGCAAACTTGTATTGCTATCTATTTTTCTGAACAAGCCCAAAACAAGAACAAACTCATTAGAAAAGTACACCTCAGTCTTTCAAGCTGAAATACCTGCCATACATTCTTATCCCATAGAAAATCAAAAAAGAGGTTTCATCGTAAAAAAATCGTCTTACGATCAGATTGCCAAACGACTATTACAGTAGTAGCAATTTTAAAAAATCACAACAAAAATAGTCAGTGAATGTATCCGAAATTTTGCAACTGGGGAAACAAAACAACCTGATATCTTTATTGCCAGCACACAAAAGAATTTTGGATAACGAAAAAGAAAACATACTGGCATGAGGAGGATGAGCAAGACCATATAAAGATCTCGTACCTATTCATGGGATAACAAAAACAAACAATTAATCCTCCATCACAGAATGAATCCAACGCAAAAGCAAACGGTAGACATAAAAGTACCCAGTAACAAAACTCTCACCAAGGTTGGCAAACTCACTGATACAGTTAAACCGGTCACTGGCATCTCCGAGTGGTACCATAACCTGGGTTACGAAGAAAATCCAAGGATTGGAATTGCAGTAACAAGAGTCAATAGCCAAGTGCTTCTTAAGAGAAGGATCGATTCGACTGCTGGGAACTCGGGAATTAGTAAAGTGCAAAACGCAAGACACCTACAATGCTTGCGAATCAAAACACCCACTTCCTGTTCTCCATTCTCATCATCTTCATAATTCACTGATATATTCATAACTCTTATAGATGTTATCCACTGACGTTATTATGACCGTTGGATAGCAGAATTCTTCTTCTTTGATACCACGTATATAACCTTTAGATTTTATGCTATAATAAGAAAAATAATGAAGAACTTAAAACAAGCACCGTAAACCTTTTATTTCATATTTCCAATTATGATTTATTATCGGAAGTCGAAGTTATACTAATACGTGTGAGGTTTGTGAAGGTTTCAAACTTCTGTACGTCTTTTTTTTTTTTGATTGGTAAACGTTGAAATTTATCAGAATTGTTGATTTTAAAAAAGAATTGGTTGGTATATAAAATACCAAATTATATATAAACATGAAACAGTAAAATCTCACTGGCACTCTCAACACGACATGGCACAATTACACAGAAGACAAACACTTTGAGTGAGTAGAAATACTTTGATAGAATATAAAATATAATTTTTGCATTGTATAAATTCACTTTTCCAAATTCTATATGTATTTTCTAAATGTAAATTATGTTTGTAAATCCCAGGCCCTGAAGATGATCTCAATAAAAGATGGAAACGTTGGCACGATAAAGAAAATGTTTTTCTGATACCTACATCACACCAGACCGCATCTCACAATATCTGAATAATTATCCGTTAACGGTCACTAATCTCTACACACGGTATATAAAAAATTTAGAATTTTTATTTGGAAAAACTACTTTGTGGGCTATAAACAATGCAATATTCATTTTTTGCCTCAGAAAACCCCGGAATACAAAATATTTTGAATTTTTTTTTCTTTTATTGTTTTGTTCCTTCCGTGTGCCTTTTTTAAAAATCAAAATCCCCAAATAATATAACTGTAACTGTAAAAAGAACTAAACCCAGCCGGAGGTAGGTTTTCATGAGTTTAGGATATTGTAACTAACAAGTAAAAGAATAAACTCGATCTCTATAAATATATTATTGCCAGATATATAAAGCTTGGAGTTTTTATTAATTTGATCATTATTTTTCTTATACTGACATATACCCCTAACCCTTCAGGGCAAACTTTAAAAGAAAGAATGACCATTACAACTGCTGTAAGGTTGAATTTGGGATAAATTTCAAAGTAGGTACGGATTTTAAAGTATAACACGGGAAAACAATTGCCCAAGCATATCTATTTTTTTTTGTTATACATATTTTGAGATTAAAATGGTACCTAAAAAGAATCATAATTGTTTTGTTTCTTTTTTTACAAAAATAAATCAAATAACTCGCCATCGCTATATGTAATCAGACTAAGTGCAATCCTTCGTATTCTTTTCTTATCACATAGTTGCCATACAAAAACGTATTTTTGAAATGAAGAAGGTGCTTAAATTATTAAATCCGAATTTTTTCCACAAACAGATTGCCTACTCGAGGCGATTTTTGGCTTTTCTAACCTTTCATAGCCCTAACTAACCGCACTAAATTCAATCCTGCGTATTATTTTCTTATTCTCGATTACAAAATATAAATATTAGTACAACAAAGGCTGCCAAAGTTATTTTTAAAAAAATGACTTGAAAACATCTTTTTAGTCTTTCCTCTAGCTCTCATTGGGAAGGATGATGGGACAAGTGTCCATTATTGTACTTAATAATAAAATAAAGATTAAGATAATGGGTTATTGGCATAATCTATGAACTTTTAATTGTGAACAATGTGGAGAAAGTATTGTACAAAAAGTTTGACCTTTCGTCCCAGACACCCAGCGGCCCTTCTGTGAAACAGGAATTACTTTACTTTTACTTTTTTTTAACTTACAATTACACAAAATACAACAATCAAGAAAAATGCCGAAATAATAAACTGTTGAAAAATTATTTTTTCTATAGCCCACCCAAAATAGCCTAAATTGTGTAAAATATTTGATTTTCCCAAGAAAAGTATTTTAATAATAAAACTATTTGGTGAAAGGTTGTCAAATATTTTTTTTATGGAAGCCGCCTTTATCTATTTATCAAACTTTCTACTCGTATTTTATGTTTTACAACTTTTTCAAAGTTCAAGTCTGATTGAAGTAGCAGTACGTCAGATTTGTATTGCCTATAGTTTTTCATAGATTACTGGAGAAAAAATAAAACAATGAACCAACCCCAATAAGTTGTTATTGTAAGATCGTATTGGCATATGCAAAAATCGTTTCAAACCCTCCGAACATACTTAAAACACTCGAGAAGTTACTTTCAACTTTGGGTCCTTTTTTTACTCTAATCTCCTTATTAGCATTTCCAGACCCTACTTATCTCAGAATTCTCGGTCAGTCGATTCCCAAATCCAATGAAAGTCCGCCATTTAACTTGAGATGCCGATCCAAAGATTGTAAAGCGAAAGTGAAAAAAAACGTACTTTCTCGAAGGCCAGTTCATTACCATAGGTCACTCCAGGACCTACTGACCACCTTTAACCGGTATTTACACATAACGGGACTTGCACACTAAACCGATTCCACTCGAATTTAAGGACCTTGAAAAGTAAACGCACTTGGGTACAACTGATTAATACCAGAGGCCTTTCAAAAACTGGTCGACAGTGAAAGAGTGAAAGTGTGAAATGCTCTAGTTTAAACATACTATAAATTGATTTAAAAAAAAGTCGAAGCGAAAGGGTCAAATTTCATAGCGTAATGAGCTAATAAGCCGTAAAAATATAATGTAAACGCTGACATATAATTCATATTAGTAATCAATATTCTAATTTTATGTTTCAAAAATTAAGGATTTAAGGAACACAGTTTCTTTTTAGAGCTTTTTAAGGAATGTATTCATTTTATCAATATTTAGAAGAGTGAATTAAACATTTAAAACAAGTCTTCAGGGTTTTTTTTACGAGACCATAATTTCAAAACACAAGATTAAAAAATATTTGTGAATATATAAAGTGATAAGGGAAGGTCTTATGTGGATTCATTGTTCGCTAACTGACTTATTAGGTAAGAGCTTAAAAACATTTTCTCATGTTATTTACAAAGCTGTTTATCTAGATGTCACAAGGGTTTATCGAAATTGTGAAAATCCATCCTATGGGAATCCTCTCTGTCCGTAACAGCAGTTAAGGAAACGATTACCCGTATTTTCAAGAAAATCTATTACAAATCTTCCTGTAAATTTTCAAGTTCACGGTGTTTTCTAAACCACTGGCGTGTACGAATGTTCTTACACAATTATCTTTAGAAAAAAAAAACTTTCTAGTTTAGCATGACATAAAATGTATAAATCTTACGGGAATCATTTAGTAACTATCAGGGTACCCATATGCCTGATAAAGTGGGTATGACCCAGATTACAGAAATATTAAAAAAATGTTCTATATCAATCAAATAGACAGCAGAAATTAAGATGGTCTAACATATTATTCCCTACGCGCAAAATTAAAAAAAAAAATCAGTTGTATCACGCTTTGGTTCAAATGATTTCTAACAAGGCTGGAATTCTATCCTACCCTTTTTTTCGACGCGGTCTAACATCAAACCTAAACTGACATCCCAGACAGTTTCATAAACTTGTAAGGCCGAATACAAGCGATGGATCAAAGTCTACAAAGCTCTACTGAAACCGATTTGGTTCAACTCTGCGGAACTATACTTTCTAATTATTCTAGAATTTCTAATGATTTCAATGAAAAGTGTTAAGATCAATTATAATCATTCAATTATTTGCTCATAAGATTTGCCAGTTGGTGGGCCAGAAGTTTGGTCAGTCTCCGCACATTCTGCACTGTTTACACTTGATGTTGGTTGGTATGATTACCTGGATACGTAAGTCTGGAGGGTAACGAAAAGAAAGGCGAGGTGGCACAACTAAACCTCCATACCACCTCTGATGCTAAAAATGCAATTTTAAAAAAAGTGTCAATATCGGTGGGCCGGATCGGCGGAGAAGCTCTCTGGTTCTGACTCGTAGAAGAGGATGAGACATTGAAACACGTACACCTTCACATGGGTAAAATAGAAAGGTGTACCACCTAGTTTAAAGGTGCAATTCCTTGGCTCTATCTCCTTGGCTAGAGGGTGTAGGATTACCACCCGATATGAGAATAGTGTTTGAGCACATAGTAAATATTTGGGTGTTCGAATGTTCGGACGAAACGAGGTTCTTTCTTGTGCGTGTACAGTACTGATGAATGTTTTGTTAAATGTAACGTGTGTTTAGAGAGAATTTATTTATTGGCGTGAATAGTGTAAGAGGACTGATGAAAGATTTCAACTTCATATGGACACCAAGCAAAGAGTATGCTGAAGGACATCGCCAATAATAAGACGAAACTTGCATCGGCTGTCTACCAGAGAACTTTCTTGTTGAAAGGCAGACAAAACAAGGCTCTGAAGATGATTTCAGTAAAGATCGAAACATTGGCACTATAAAGAAGATGCTTTTCTAAAACCTACGCCACACCAAACAGCATGTCACGACTTCCGAATAATTATAAATTTTAACTATTTTTATGGCGTATAGGTCGTGGACCTATAGTTCGATCATTAGATAATCCTTGACTTCTCGCTGGCCCAAAAACATATTGGAAACGCCAAACGAATGCCTAGTGCATATCAAAATAAGGAATTTGATAATGTAACAAAGAAGGGTTAATCTTACTATTAAATTTATACGACCACTTACTTTCTAAGTCTTTATGAATTGTTATTAATTCATAATTACCGTGTGTTAATCCACTTTTTCGAGCATTGCATGATAGCTCAAAACGTTAGAAATCTCGTTGTAATATTTAATAAGATCGTACCATTTTTCGGACCCACTGGTTTGGTACTAATTCCTGAGTCAACTGATTTAACTAATGAGGATCCTCTGATTACACGAAACATCTAGAGCAAGGTTATTTTCCTTGATTTCACTCCCACACGCAGTAAATAATCTAGTAGCCTCTGAGGGTTGAGTAAATAAGAAGTTATTGGATGTTAACGGACGGAATTACAAATTATGCGAAACTCTCGTTCAAAGTTGTATAAATTTATGATATACCTTATGGTTCTCATTTGAATAGCTCCTTTGAAATCGGCGTAATATGCGATTCAACTTTGTCGTACCTTTTAGAAATCGTTCTGGGTAATTCCAATAAAAATCGATATCACGAGTTTAGAAATGTTTAGGTCTTTTATGGTTCTTTATGAACCGTAACTTCATGTTTCAGAAGAATGTCGTTATTTTTCAGTTAACAGGCTAGATTAAAAGGATCAAACATGAAAAAGAAATACGAATCATGGTTACCCAAAAACAGTTAATGTTTTTAGCCCAATTGGATGTAATTAATTAATTATCTTATAATAATAACGATTAATAAAGGCAATTATCTTATAATAATATTTGAACAAGTCGGTTTACTGTGCACGATTATTCGTCAGATCTTGCTCTATTCATACAATAAGAACAATGCTTGTTTCCTTAATTAATTCTGTCGCTTTCGCTTTCATCGTTATTTTCTATATCGCTTAATTGTTCAGTCTACCATTTTGCGATAATTTCCTAACATGGAGCGCACTCGCCACAGTTTTGGTTACTTTCCAAGTCCGAGATCGATACGATACAACGGACTTGTCATTCGTGTTGAAAAGCCCTCGTTTGGAAGCCTGGTTATGGTTTCGTTTCTACATGTCGAGTATAATTGTACAAATAGATAATTGGCTAATTCTGCTCTTCATATTGTTCTCAGTATGTCCAAATTTGGACCACTTGCTCCCTAAGTAGGTAAATGAATCAACTTTTCAAGGTTGTAGTCTTTCCACATTCATCTGACTCTTGGCTGGTCTTCATCTTGGCTCTCTTCTCATTTCCTTTGTTTTTTTTACATTTATTTCTAAGTTACTCCTTTGGCGGTAATGTTTAGCGTCGTTATTTTGGAATGCAGGTCTGCTTATCCTTGGCGCCAAGATACTAAAGTCGGTAAAATCACGGTCTTCAAATCTTTCCTCCATACCTCATCGAATGCAACTTTTCCTTTCTTCCAAGCATATTGCATCCAATACCAGGATGAAGAGGCTGAGTGACAGGATACTTAACTTCTGTGTCTTCGTTGAACTATTCTGAAAGCTTCCCTTCGTCAAGGGTAGTCAATGTATCCTTCAATCTTTAAATATATCCAATAATTCCAGAATGAGTTACCTGTTTCTACGATCGCTCGAGTCGAACGCCTTTACAAAATCTATGAAGGCTTGATACACTGGGCTTAGATGGATGTAAAAAGAGCACCACTAGAGCCAATTTTTATAGAAAAGTCATAATTCCAGTGCCATGATTGTGTACTTATAATAGGTGCAAACTTTTTCAAGGAAGGGTCTTGAACACAATGCTTTAGTTAGGATTAATTTACATATAATTAAGATGCTATTTTACATCCTTTGATAGTTTTAATAAAAATAATACGTGACAGTGTTTATGCTAATTGTTAAATAAAATTGTTTCATGAGCCGACTTTTTCTAACAATCTATTTATTTTTTTTTTTATAAAGACAATGCCTTTTGGGGGTCATTTTCTATGTCTATTAGCACCTAAGGACAGATGAAAGGGAAGATAGATTTGATCAAATTTATTAATTTTTTCGAACTGGCATCTTTTCGAAAATATGGCAAACAAAACCGAGCACTTCAAACGTAAGAACTCATTACAATATACTCGTTTATATTGGGTTGTCCGGAAAATAATGCAGGATTTTAAGTTTTCATTAAAAAAAATCTATATAAAATATTCTGTTTACGTTTACAGGATTACTCATTTGTATGAATGTCAACACTTATTAATCCTCTTCCAAATGATATTGTTTGTTTACCTCTGTAGCATTCCGCTACTTGGAAATAATTCAGTCATCCTTATAATGTCAAAGCGAGAATTTCGTACGATTTTCTTTTACGAGTTTAAACTCGGCCGAAGCGGAGCCCAAACGGCTAGAAACATTAACCAAGTCTGGGGCGAGGGTTGTGTTA
>CM077114.1:3641656-3660410 GCA_039619505.1 Cimex hemipterus | reverse complement strand
TATATATACACACGAAATAAAAATATACTGTGCAGATAATAGGTAATACTGGGAGACTAACCCATCGAAACGTAAGCAGACAAGAATCCATGTGAAGACTAAAACTTAAATAGATAGACAGATCCTGTTGAGAGAAAAGTGAAAGACGATATGACGATGTTGTCATCATCAAAAATACCTTTAATTTTAAATTCACGCCAATGTGCGCACCGTGCAAATAAGTCTGAACGAAATGGTAAGGCAAAAGACGTAGCTATCGTGGTCTATATCTTAATCATAGAACGGTGTTCAAACATCACCAGCGTAATGCAGTCTCCCAATAGTCAAAGTAAATAAATTTAGAATGTAACAGTATGTTGTTTTTTTTTAGCTCAAGTCCAGAATAGGAATAAGGAAAAGGCAATGCGGATAAACTTGCACGTAATAGGGCTTGGGAGTAAAAATACAGATTTTCTCTTTGGACACAATTAATCTTATCTTCTTGGATTCGAAGAGAAATTTCGCAAAAACACAATGCTTAAGGAAAAGGATTCTATATACATACTTCATACTCAGAATTATCACAGGTATTTGATGAGAGCACTGCAAAATCGATAGACACTTATACGAAACGATAATCTTTCAAAATTAAAAAAAAAAAACAGACACCTATCATATACCACTCAAATATGATCATGTAACCTCTTCCTGCTTTATAAATTAAAAAAAGATATTTTGCGTTGTATAAATTCATTTTTTTCCACACTCTACATGCATTTGTCAAATGTAAACAATGTTTGTAAATCCCAGGCCCTGAAGATGATCTCAATAAAGATCGAACCGCCGGCACGATAAAGAAAATGTTTTCTGAAACCTACATCACACCATACCGCGTCTCACGATCTATAAATATCATTATCTAAGGGTCACTAAATACTACACATAAATTATTGGGATTAAAACGCGAGAAACGTAAATGTATAAATAAAATAAATAAAAGAACGATGACCAGGTTAGTTTTTCCGCACTAAAACTAACCAAAATAACAAAATAAATGGCTATTTATTCTTGTTGTACGATAAAAATTTCTGAAACCTCAATTGACTTCTCAATGCAATCATCCTGCTTAAAAGAAATTTTAAAAAACTAACTACAACACGTACGCAAAAATCATTAGTCTAAAATCAGTTCCCAATACGAGTGATAAGCTCAAGAAAAGAGAATCAAGAAAGAATCGCCGTCATAGATATACAAACCATCAATAGTTAATCTGAGTCACAGAATTTGAAAGGATGTTTCAGAAGCAATAACGGGAAGGATTGAGATATAATAATATAAATAATAAATTTAAGTAAATAAAGGTTTCTTAACAAGGCTCTGAAGATAAAGTGACATCTGGAAAGTTGAACATAGGTAATTCTGAAGCAGCAGGTAAAGTAAAAGAAGAGAAATGAGAAGTAATCAATAAAAAATTGTAAATGTATTGATTACAACTAAACTTGTTAGGGTGTGATTGAACACGAGTTGTGTACGTGTTTCGGCCAAATTACGACACCTCAGGGCACAATAGATCTTTTAGGTCGAATTGGCCACCTCGTCCAACACCAAAGAGTACTAAAGTGAAACCAAATGAATAAACGTTTATGCCAAAAAACACCAAACATTTAAGCCAAAGGTGCATTTTGGCATGTTATTCCGTCCAATTTTTTTAAATTTGTGCCCTTTTTCTAAAATATTCAGAGACCGTGAGATGCGGTCTGGTGTAGGTTTTAGAAAAACCTTTTTTTAATCGTGCCAACGTTGCGATCTTTATTGAGGTCATCTTTAGGGCGTGGGATTTACAAACATTGCTTCCATTTGACAAATACATCTTGTCTGTGGAAAAAAATTGAATTTATACGATGTAAAATATTTTTTTTTATATTCAACCAAATGCTTTCTACTCGCTCAAAGTGTTTGTCTTCTGTATAATTGTGCCATTCTTGCGGGTCGTGTTGAGGTGCCAGTGAGATAGTGTTGTTTTATGTTTACATATGTTTCATTTTAAATGGGTGGGGAAGGGAGTCGGTATAGGAAAGACATTTTTGTATAAGGCGTCGGCTTCTTTGAGCTGAAAACTTCTCTCTTTTCTTTTCTGGATTATATAGAAATCGATAAATAGGAAAAGGATAGCTAAATTGTTGGAAAATTGGATTAAGTGAAAAATATTTGATTTTATTTGTACTTCAACCTAGAATTAATTTAATTCAAATTTTATTACTTTATAATTACACTTTACCCGGTTCTACTTAAAATAGTTCTAAAAATGTGAGAAATGGGCACGTTTTGGAAAGTTAATTATTGCTTCCTGTTTTCATATAAATATTTGTTTATTTTTAGTTTTTAATTTTTTCGTAAATGTAACAATCGAAAAATAAATAGATTTATTTTCATGATGAAAGTTATTTCAATCGAAAAATATTTTTAAAGGGTAAAAGAGACCGGCGATTTTGCATTTTATATAAGGAGAGACAGCATTTGTTTTTAGGGCAGTGTGCCTCTCTTTCTTTTTAAGAAACCTTGAACCGGTCTTGATAATAGTTCCGTCAAAAAGTTAGTCGAATCCAGAACGAAATTGTGCAATAAACGTGCCGTTTTTCTTGGCTCGTGGCGTCTGCTTCCGCCTGAGAAATAGTTCTCTTTGTATGAAAGTGTCCGCTTTCTCGGGTTTTTGAATTTCCTCTCAGCTAACCGGGCATGAAAGTGCGATGGTTATCCGCTTGTAGATACCAAAACCGTATTTGTTGATTGCTTCCCGCATAATGCCACCCCAATAAACGTTACAAAAGCTTTCATCTCGGGCGTGGAATGTCATCCATCGCTCGGAATGACAACCAATGAAATCGCGAACAATTTTTTTTTGAAAAACATACTAACACCCGAATTTTCAAATTTTATAATTTAATTTAAAAAAACTATATATTCATAAATGTACTTTCAATTTTTGAGTATAATTCTTTCCCACATTTGTAAAGCCGTTTCAATCGTACAAAAATAATTCCAAAAATGCCAAAATTCATCTGTTCATTCTGGAGATATCCATGGTTTTTTTCCTTTAGAACTCAATAGTTTTAATTTAATTTGTTACTATTTTTTGTTTGAACTTAGATTCCCTAAAAAATCCACACAAATAAAATTTCATATTTTATAAAATTAATTATTCTCATTTTTTAATCTGTAGCACCTTAATTCAATAATCCTGCCTGCAAGAAAACTTCAATATCTATAAAATGAATAGACCAATTTTGAAGATGATTTTTCTCACAATTTAGAAGATGTATCTACTTTAAAAAAATGATAGTAGAAATTCCAAAATTCATTAATTCATTCTGGAGATATTCCAACCTTTACCTTCAGAACTCGATAATTGTCATTTATCGTGAACTAATTTTGTTGTTTAAAATTAGATTTTTTAAAACATCCACACAAATAATTTTTTTATCTTTTATATGGTTAAATGTTCTCATTGTTTTAACCGGTCACACGCTGCATTCAATAATCAAGGTCTGAAGGAAAAGTTCAGTATCTATAAAACGAATAGGTGAAAATGAATTTTTTTCTCACGTTTTAGAAGTTTCTTCTATTGTAAAAGATGATAATAGAAATTTCATTCGACCTGGAGATATTGAAATTTTATTTCAGAACTCAACTTGAATGTACTGTTTAATTATATTTAAAAATGTGCATACAAATAGAATTTTCTTATTTTATACAAATAAATCTTCCGTTTTTTTAACTAGTTGCAGGTCAGGTTGCAATAATCGAGGTTATGATGATGATGGTTTATGCTCTCAAGGCACTGCAATCATACGCTTCATAGTCATCCTAGTTTCCTAGTTCAGTGCAATTTACTCAATTATTTCTCCGACTTCTACCATTGAACGGTAGCTTAGTCCTAAAAGTCTGGCCCACCCAAATACAACAGTGAGTTTGCCAGTCTTGGGAAATTTCCTGTGTCTAGCGCCCTTAGCGTTTATCCAACTTCTCCTGTTGGCTTTTATTGATTCATTCTGTAACGGAGGTTTCTGCAGTTATCGAGCTCGGAGAGAAAATTGATTCTCCAGAAGAAATCGAAATATTAGTTTCGCGTATCTTTTGTTAGAATAAAAAGGACTATCGAAATTCGTGAAAAATAGGCACTACATTTGAAAAAAGGTTGATTATCAGGTCGGCTCAATGCGCAAACTTATTAAAATTCTAATGGTACCCACAGATCACACGTAAAAATTTACTTTTAGAATTATAATTAGTTACTATACTTTTATTAGCATAGTTTAATTCGCCACAGGATATCTCTTTTAGTCAAGACTAAAATTACGAGGAAGGACCGATAAACCGCAATGATTAACTTTTCAAAAAACTTGTAATGTGTTGACTTTACAAGAATTACCCAGAATAAACACTAAAAATGGGAAACACCGAAACGTCTGACAGATCAACACATGTATAGATAGGAAGACCAAAATGGTTGCTAACGATCAAATAACACGTCCATCTGATCTCATAGAGCAATCTGAACAGAACAGAGAAACTTAATCTTCTAGTTAAAAAATGTGGTAATAATTGTAATAATACCAAGTAATTTATTTTAAGTAAAAATAATTGCAATGACAAAAATTAAATTGATAGGCTAAGTTAACTTTACCCTAAACGTATCAAGACCCCCTTACCAGACAATCCAGCCACTACGACAATTTTTTAAGGTTGCAATATTGTTTTAACTGTTTTGTTTTGGCCTGGTAAAACACTTCTCACACAAACAGAAATCAATTCATAATAAATATGTATTTTCGTCAGACAAATTTGTTTCTGTTTTTCTCTGTTTACAATGTTTGAATGCTATGCGATATTCTGTTCATAACCAACAGCAATTTTGTTCGAATGTTGAAAATTCAAAAACAAATTTAACATTTAAAGATATATTTTATGTTCAATCGTTCCGCTAATTTATACCAATTTGCATTAGATCCAATTTCTTTTATTAAGAAGGGAAAGTATACGTTTATGAAGTTGACATCACTATTGCTTAAATTTAATCGACTTTCGCATGCGTGAGATTCATGACAGATAGCAGGAGAAAAGTTTATGAAAACTATGCAACTAAATAGCAATGAATTCACGGTCTGAAAGCTGGACGCTGTCCGACGCCACGAGGCAATTTGTATTCTTTCCGCGCTAACTACTTCACTGTCTAAACACTCTTTTATGACAGACAGGCAAGTGCCATATTTCATTAAAAACAGCAGGACTCGCAAATCAGAACGGGTTCAGACCGTGAAGATTTCTCTCGGTCACATTCTGCAACACGTCCAGATACGAGATAGCACGTCCAAGAAGTTTATTTATTTTGTCTGTCTATTTAGCAAAAAACGAGTGTCTCGATTTCTCCCGTTGTTTTCATCCGTTTTTCCTTGTGACTCTTATAAATTACAAGGTTTTAATGAAAATTAAAACTAAATCGATTCGCTCTTTTATTAGTGAAAATTTTACTTATTCCTGGTTAGATTTTTTTTTCTGTTTAGTACTTATTTAGTATAAGAATAATTGTTAATTCGTTTAAATTTTTTAAGAAAGGTATATAAATTGGAATTAAAAATTAACTTTTTAAAAACAGTTTTAATTCAAGAAAATCTCGCCTGGGCAGAAGTTTTGGCAACGACATCCATCGCATAGCAGTAGGCCCACCGATAAAAGGTAGACCCAGTAGAGTCGACAGGGTTATTGCTTTTATAGGAAATTTAACGGTTTCCTTAATAATACAAGGGTGATTCTCTAAAATAGTCGTCAGAAATCTTCATGAGAGTAGACTAGTCTCTAGATGCCCCTGGTTGTCGACTACTGGAAAGGCCTTGAGTAGAAAGGCGATAAAAATTTCTTCCGGAAGCTGTGGTCCCTTTCGCTGTATTTCTTGGGGATAACTTCGTGTTAATGCATGATAATGCTCGACCGCATGTAGTTCGAGTTGTCACGCATTACTTACAGGTTGTAGGTATTACCGCAATGAATTGGCCGGCATGTTCTCCTGCCATGAATCCCATAGAACACTTATTATACATGATGTATATGAATGCATAATGCATTCTTCAACCGCACTTGGTAGTTGGGATTTTGTTTCACACGACGAAACCTGTACGCTTTACTTCGGATACTTCAGGCTCACCGCGATGCCAGAGGATATAATACGCGTTATTAAGAACAAAAATAGGTAATACATTTTTAATTAAATTTTAATCAAGGATTGAATGATTTTCAGGTGTCTTGTTGAATTTTCTTTCAGGCTAATTAAATCATTTTTATTAAAACATGAATTTCTGATCTCGTTAAATTTGGTTTATATTAAAATAAGCATGCTATAATTAATAACGATGAAAAGAAATATAATTTCAAATAAACAATAAAATACAAGTGTCGGATTTTTGTCTTGTAGTATATGTTAACAAAGAAAAAGAAAAACAGTATTAAAATTCATAGGGAATCGACGATCGAATTATTTAAATTCCTACAAATATGCTTTCATTTCTTTCGACGTTGAAAAGCTTTTTCGACCCACAAATATTTTTCGAGCGATAATAAACCTACATCACACCAGACCGCATCTCACGATTTCGGAATAATAATTGTAGTTTTCACTGTTGTAGTTATCTGTTATTTATAGAAAATTGACTTTTAAATGTATCTCATCGTCAATTTTAAATCGGATCATGAAACGTAAGTTTTTATTTTGTATAATATTAAATTATAGGTTTTGTTTTTGTTTGACGATATTTTTCTGTTCCCCTCCCTTTCAATATGAATATATACTACATCAAAAAGAACAAATAAGTCCAGGTTTAAAAAGGTTAATTATTAGTCCGATGAATGTGTTACATTCATGCTACGTGTTTTACTATTTTAGTGGAAATGGTATGATATATTTGAAGGTTTTTAGTGCATATAATATTGCATACTTGAGGATTTGAAATCCATATAAATCCGGAATCTCGTTGTATTTGTAATAAGTAGAAGTGAAGCAGGTTAGCTTTCGGTTTAGGTTTACTATGTAGAAATTTCGTGTATTCACGGATTGTTGATTATGATATGGCACATTTAATAATCTTTCGAAATGTTCCCACATTCTTTGGTGAACCAGTTTCGTCAAAGGAACTGGGACGTACGTTAAATACGTGAACCGTCGATTCTATTATACAGTTCGAATACATTAAAAATTAACGATTTTTCTTTCAGTTTATCTTCTTTTGAAACATTCAGATATTTTGTTTTAAGATTTCCCTGCGATGCTGACGTTTGACAACAAACGGAAATTTTTTATTGAATATTGCATTGTCGTATTGGCAATTGTTAAATTGTAGGAAAAATAAAAATAAAAACACGTCGGCAACTTCAAAACAGTAGTTAGCATACAAAATATCCGCACAACATAATACTTCCTCGTTAAGGAAAACGTGAGCTGGCGTTAACTGTCAACTACTTTCAAGTTCAAGACTCCGAATTAGAAGTCACGGCCGAACAAGGCATAAAACGAAGTACTTTATTTTCACTTTAGCCGCTTTAATGTCTTCAACGTTGCATTAATTATTTTTTCTTAATAAAATTAAAAATATATATTTCCAAACAGCCAAATTACAGCATGAAAAACGAAAAATTTTGAGGGCAAAAAATGAGTTCAACCGTTTCAATCCGTTTAAGAAAAGGAATCTCACCCTATTTAATGGCACAATCGTAATTCTTTATTATAAATTAAAAGAACGATTTGCGTGGAAAAATAACTGTTAATGTTCTCACAGCTTTATTTTAACCTTCTGCTTCGATGAGAAAGTCTAACAATTCATATTAATGTTTATTTTTATTAATCGTTTCCTATTAATAAATACACTATATTACAAAACGCCAGGTTCACTTCAATTTTTTATTATTATAATTAGAATTTCATCGTTAAAATACATTAGGATTAACTAACGTCTCAATTGACCGTATTAATTTTTTTTTTATGGAAGGTCTTAATTGAATTGAAAAAGTTAGTATCACGAGCGGGATTCGAACGTACGATCTTCGGCTAAATACGCCACTGCATTGGGCCGAAAGTCGTGAGTTCGAATTCCGCTCGTGACACTTTCTCATCTCAACCAAGATAAAAAAAGAATAATTACTTATTAGCATACTATAAATGTTGTCTTAAGTGCGTTCAAAATATAATTTTCCCAACGAAACGTGAAAACATGAATATTGCTAAGATCATGTACAATGAATGGTCTTTACTCCTTCTGTATGAAAAAAATATATTTGTTTTAATTTTGTTTTATGCAAAGGTTTATTGCTCTTGAAAATTATGAGAAAAGATCAACGAGAATGAAAAACTTGTTTGAGTCGGCTTGAAACATTATGCACAGCGCTGCGACCATTAATCTCATATTGTTAGAGAACAGCATACTATATAGCGTGTTAACAAAATGTTAATAGGGCAAGTACGACGGCTAGAGATGATCACTTTATTTATTTTATTGCACTACGGAACGGTCATTTAAAGGCTCCCTTAGGTAGGTAGACAACTCCAAACGGTCCGAAATATAAGGGTCACATAAAACACTCATCAGGCTTCGTGAGAATAGCCAGTTTGTAGATATCCCCGCAACGGGGTATTTACTATTTGAGAGGCAATAAGTTGAAAAGGCAACTATTCGCAAATCATTTGGTGGATTGTTTTGGGGTAAGCCTAATAATTCTGATGTCAATTCACGTAGGGCACAAATTTTTGAATTTCAAATAGTGAATTTTTTATAATCATGTAGTTTACCTACTACATATTATCAATTCAATTTGCCAATCAGTTAGTAGCAAACAGGCCTTTTTTACTGTAAGAAATTTATATTACTTTTATTTTTTGTTTGTTATTTAACTTAGCTGTATTTACATTGTATACGGGGTGTTCATTCTGTATATTTGTAACGAACATGTTTGCTGTTTGAATACGCTTATTTTGAAGAAGGGGATTTTGGACTTTATATCATAGTCGCATAAGCATAAAATACTCAAAATCTAAGAGCTTCCTGTTGAAATTATTATTTCGTGCAACAACATACTTATCAGTTTGTATGATCAACTGAAGAAAAAATCTATTAAATATAATGCAATTTTAAAGTCTGCATTGAACAAATAAAAAAAAACATAAAAGGAAATGTACGATTGAATTTATCTTTTTGGATTTTTTGCATACAAGATGCAAATTTAATATTTCGTTCAACCGTTAAACTCAGAGAATTTTATTTTTAATACAGAAATGCCAACGTTTTTCTATATTTTAATTGAAAACATAAGCTTATGTTGATTTTTATTTCTTTTCTGAACTTTAAACACTGAATAATCTCCATTGATGTCACTTACCATGAACAAATAGAACGATGAGGGAGATGACGAAAAAATTGACCGGCGTCCACAACTTCATTTCTGCAAATTAACTTCAGACACGGAAAAATGAGTCTCAAGAAAGTACGGTCACTGTTTGGTCTGTCCTCCAGTCGCACATTCGTCACACACACTTGTCGACTTTTTGACGATCGTCATTTCGGCTCTTGGTCGCGCGCATTCGTTGAAAGTGTCCGTTCTTGTCTGTCTGCTCTGCTCTGGGGCTGCTTCCTCCCGTTTCTTGGTGAGAGTATCATCCCACGGGTGGTGGGGTTTAAAAAGAAATTGTTTTTCGGGGGAGCGCTGAATTTGCAATTCTACTACTTTTATATGCAATTATTTGTTAAAACATTTACTTTATTCAGGGTGCATTTAAAAGGAACCTAAGAGAACTACCAGAGAGCGAATGACATTAATAAATAAATATTTATTAGGGAAAGGTGATGAATACCGAATTTTTCGTATTTAAATTCAAATCGACATAGAAATTTACTAGTTGAATCATGCTTTATTTACGGATTATTGAGAAGAATGATAATGTTTCTGTATGTTTGAACTGCTAAACTCAAATAAACCAAATTAATGCCAAACAATGAAAGAAAAGCATATTTGCCTGGTAGAAAATCGATATAATTGTTTAAAAATCGTAATATTTGTTATAAAAGAAATCTTTGTCTGTGATTAAATCGATTGATTTACATAATTGTTTAAAATAATTCATACTGTAAAAAATTGAAATAAGAAAAACGATTTCTGCAATTTCCACAAAATTACAAAGCTCTATCTGGATTTACGGCAATTTAGAAATAAAAAATCAAACAAAGCAAGAGAAAAATGCACAATCGATAATAGCCTATGCTATTGTTGCCTGCGGAGATACTAATAAATGCTACACAAAGACACTGGATGTAACGATAAAATCACTTCTTAAAATTGTTCTATGTAAACCGCACAAATGTAATACAAAAAATTGGACAGTGAATTTAAGAATTTAATGAATCTATACCAAATCCTTCTTAAATGTTCATATATACAATTCATTGGCCATTGGCCAACTCACATTTTTACAATGTAAAGACTACACATTATTACAAGTTTGCATTAAATATGGCTTTTAAAATTAAATTATGGCCATTAAAATTATTAAATATGTTATATATATAATGAGAGCATCATTATTCAAAATTTCAAAAACTCAAAAAGAAGGTAAAAAATTTAGAATCAAAATTATTATATCAATTATAATAATATTAATATTTACTGCATTATAAAGAAATTTAAAATTTAATTTGGGACTGCTGGGGTTGGAGGCTTCTGGTGCACCAGGTTGGGCTGCTTGGGAGCTGGAGTGGGGTGCTGCGCTGACTGTCAAATTAAATGAGATACCAGACATGGAGGGTGTGGATGTTGTCACAATATCCACATCTTCCCTAAGTCTGCTAAAGGAATTTAAAAATCATGGTCATAACCAGACCACTCTATCTGTTTCTCTTCCCTTCCTGGCATGTCTATGCCCTCTTTGGTGTGCCTGTGGCCATCTCCTTTCACCCTCATGGGTTTTACATACCTCATGTATGTACAGTACATGTTAAAAAAAATGCAATTTACCCTCTGAAGGCAACATTCCTTGCATTAAAACAGCAATGATGTACATTGTAAATATTTTCCCTGTTTAACATTTGTAGAAAGTTTTTACAAACTGTTTACATAATGGAACAAAAAATAAATAAAATACAATTAAAGGAAATAACTTCATGTAAACGCTAACATGAGGAAAAAATCATTTCATTGAACGAAGTATGGTTTCAAAGAACTTGATAATGAACTGAATTTTAATTTTGTGTGTGTGTGTTTATTTTAAAGTGAAGGTTGTATAAGTAACAGGAATGATTAAATGATTATTATTAATTTTTTGCCTTATCCTCTTAATGACCATAGTAATTTTAAAAGAATAATGGACACCCAAGCAACCAAGACCTCCAGACCTGGACAGTGACTGCCTACAGCCAGAGGGGAAAGGGACATCTACAACAATCATTTTAACGTGAGTGTTTATTAGTGGCCTATTCTTTCATGATTGTTGAATTCATGAGGATCGGTCAAGAATAAGGTAGATTAAAAAACCTTTTTTTCCTGATGTTTTGACCTTTGTTCAAGCCACCTTCAGTGCCTGGGTAAATAACAAAATGTATGTTGATTGGAAAAAATAAAATTTTTGATGCAATTATAAATTTTTAACCAAGTATTGGGTTGTCCGGAAAATAATGCAGGATTTTAAGTTTTCATTAAAAAAAATCTATATAAAATATTCTGTTTACGTTTACAGGATTACTCATTTGTATGAATGTCAACACTTATTAATCCTCTTCCAAATGATATTGTTTGTTTACCTCTGTAGCATTCCGCTACTTGGAAATAATTCAGTCATCCTTATAATGTCAAAGCGAGAATTTCGTACGATTTTCTTTTACGAGTTTAAACTCGGCCGAAGCGGAGCCCAAACGGCTAGAAACATTAACCAAGTCTGGGGCGAGGGTTGTGTTAATGAGTGCACTGTGCAAAGGTGGTTTAAAAAATTTCGGGAGGGAGATTTCAGCCTTGAAGATGAAGAAGGTCGTGGAAGGCCTTCCTCTCTTAATGATGATGTTCTGCGATCAGTGGTGGAAGAAAACCCCAAAACAACTGTTCGAGAACTTGCAGAGCAACTCAAAGTCAGTAAAACGACCGTCGCTGACCACCTCAAGGCGATTGGAAAAGTGAAATCGGAAAGGGCCCATTTTGTTGCATGACAACGCTCGACCACATGTGTCACGTGTAACGTCACAAAAATTATTGGAGCTTGGCTATGAAACTTTGCCTCACCCACCCTACTCTCCGGACCTCTCGCCTACTGACTACCATTTTTTTAGACACCTGGACCACTACTTACAACACATAATATTCAAAAATCAAACGGAACTGGAAAATGCATTTATTGACTTTATCAATTCTAAAAATTCTGAATTCTACTCAGACGGAATTAATAAGTTACCAACACGTTGGGAGAAATGTATTAAGAGTATGGGAAATTATTTTGATTAAAGAACATTGCTTTAAAGTAACTAGTTTCTTTTTTTTTGTTTAATACCAAAATCCTGCATTATTTTCCGGACAACCCAATATTTCATACTCGTATAAAGTGTAGTGCTATTATTGTTTTGTCATATTGGTTGTTATGTGAAAGTATTGCGAAACGTAAATTTCTATTCTGCCCAGTCAAAATCATATAAATCCAGCAGAATTCACATCTCATGACAATTTCACATAAAATTAATATAACACTAGCACCATACTTTATGTGAATATGAAATATTTGGTTGATATTTACATCTTAAATTGTATTTTTTCCACTTAACATGTGTTGTAATTTACCCAGGCCCTGAAGAGGAGCCAAATAAATGTCGAGATATAGCTAAAAATGAAAAAGTGTTGTTTTTTTAAACTACCTCATTCTTGACCGCTCCTCACAACTTCAACAAATTAACATTTTAACATTATTTTTATAAGTTTGGGAATGTGGATAAAAACCGTTACATCTAGATTGGCATGGAAAAGTCCACAATCCCCAGGTCATAGGGGTTAACATGCCCATCCGACCAGACTTCCCCTCGATGGAGTCCAAGATGTTAAAATGTTGGAATATTGAATAATCAATTATTTTCTTAAATCTAACATGCACACTAACCCGGTTGCCAGTAGAGGGATTCGTGTTTTTGAACCGATATTAATGACTGAATTAATTATTACACTGACATAAAAAATAATGATTGTTATTTAAAGTGTAAAAGCACTCTGCTTTATTACTAATTTTTCATTGGCTATCTTGTGCACTGAGTCAGTGCTGCCAATACAATATTTTTCTACAATTTGATGTGGGGGGCCACCCCACTACTCCAAGATAGTAGTTTTGTGGCTGATGAGTACAGGAGGCTGTGAATTCCTTCAGGGTCAAGTCCGCTGAAGAATGCTGGTACTATCTTCACTATTTGTACATTCTGTGGTAAGAAAATCTCTAATTATAAATAAAAATACATATAATTTCAAATAAACAAAGAAGAAATATGTGTATTCAATGTTTTCTGTGGTAAGTAAAGTAATTCTGCTATCAATTCATATAGAGCACAAATTTTTGAATTACGAGCATTTCTAGTTATAATAATATATTTTATGTATTAAATATTGTACTATTCATCAATTCTATTAGTCAAGCGTGCAACAAACTTTTTTTTTTTTAACAAATATGTATTCCCTTTATTTTGTGTGTTGTTAACCTAACCTTACAGTTCACGAAGCATGTACAATTTTTATTAACATTGCATGGGGCATGTGTTCCATTTATTTATAATGAACTTATTTGCTTTATTTTTTCTGAAAACTATATTCTTTAAATCAGTATGATTGGTTTGCCGTTTCATTACTCTTTTTCTCCAATTTTGAAGAAGCCGGGGATTTTGCACTTTACATCATATCGGCGTAATTTTATAAAATATTCGAAGTTTAATAGTTTGCTGTTGATACAAAGCAACTAAGTGTTTTGTTTTTAAATTTATGTGATTAACTGAAGAAAAATCCTATTAAATATCACAACATAATGCAACATAATTTTAAAGACGGTATGGGGCATGAGAAATATTTTGTTTGAATTCCCCTGTTGGATGTTTTAACATAGCAATGCAAACTTAAATGTTATGTAAAACAGTTAAATACATTTTATTTGTAATACAAAAATGCCAATGCTCTTCTAATCTTACAATTGAAAACTTAAGCTTATGTAGATTCATTATATTTCTTGGTCAGATTGACCAAATATCTTCTTTTAATTAATTCATTTTTACGTAAGATTTTGGTTGAAATGAAAATGTTAGTGTCACGAGTGGGATTCGAACTGTTGGCCTTCAGCTAAATATGCCGGTGCTCTACCACTTGAGATATCGTGACTTCTATCTACTCGAACACCAACTTCCCATCTCAAACTTCAAAAGATAGGTTGAGAGGAAGTTGATGTTCGAGTGGATAGAAGTCATGTTAGCTTAAGTGGTAGTGCAACGGCGTATTTAGTGGAAGGTCATGGGTTCAAATCCCGCTCATGACACAAACTTTTCCATTTCAACTAATACAGTACATAAAGCTAGTGTAAATTTTTATGACATGTGATTATAAATGATACTTACTATGAGCAAAGAAAACAATGAGGCAGATGACAAAGAAATTGACCAGTGTCCACAACTTCATACCTACAAATTAACAGACAAAATAAAAATATTCTTAAGAATTTGTCTCTGTTTGGTCTGTCCTTCAATTGCACATTGGTCACACACTTTTTGATTATCGTCATTTTGGCTCTTGTTTATGCATATTAGTTAATGTGCTGCTTCCTCCCATTTCTTGGTGAGAGTATCAGCCCCAGTGGTGGGGCTTAAAAGAAGCACTTAATTTGTGATTTTCTACTTTTCTATAATTATTTGTTAAAACATTAACATTATTCAGACCACATTTAAACAGTACCTAAGAAGACTACCAGAGGACAAAAGCCTTGAATAAATAAATATTTATTAAGGAAAGGCGATGAATACCAAATGTTTCATATTTAAATTCAAGTCAACATATAATTTACTAGCTGAATCATACCTTATGGATTGTTAAGAGGAATGATAATGTTTTTGAATGATGTTTGAACTGCTAAACTCAAATACACCAAATTAATGCCAAACAAGAAAAACATATTTGCCTAGTCAAAAATCAATATATTATTGTAAAAATTAACACAAGTTCGGCCTCAGCTTATTTACCTCTAAAATCATATTTATTATTATTATTTACCTCTAAAATCATAATATTTGAATATTTGTTATAAAAGCAATTTTTGTTTGTACTTAAATTGATTGATTTACATTTAATTATAGACATAGATTTTATTGTTTAAAGTTATTTATATTGTGGAAAATTCCAGCAAGATAAACAAAAAGAAATGTTTCAATAATAATAATTTGTGATAAAAACACAATTTAAAAAATTAATTAAATCTGAGAACAGAGGGATTCGTTATTGATTTAAATGTTGTTTCTGTGTCAGATACATTCAATAAAAATGATCAAGACCAGATTTAGCAGCAGTTGCTTTGATGTCTTCCTCGCAGGCACAGGATAATCCTAGAAGTACTATGTGAAATTTACCCAAAAGTTATAACTTAACAGTCATGGTCCTAAATAAAGAAGAAAACAATTTTAAAAATCAAAGAAAGGCTTCAATTGTATCAAAAACAATTTTTTCAAACTTTCATTTCACACCCATCTTGATTGTAGAGATCTGTAAAAAGTTTGCAGAGTACACATATTCCAAACACCAGTGTCTGTGTTCTCAAGAAAACGTGAGCTGTTTTTGACACAACTTAGAGTGTTCTAGCCAATTATGGTCCTCTTACAGGGTGAAAAGCCATCAGTCCATACTGATTGAATGTTCTTCGAGCCTCGGACTTCCTGGAGCTGATGAATCGCTTGAACAACAGTAAGGTGCAGATTTTACAAAAATTGTCCCATGGTTCTGCTACTTTAGGGTGTCCAATACCAGGCCTTCCATGGTTGGACCCAGATTCTCGAAAACTTTTAACAAGTATCTCGCAAAGTCATAGGGAACTGCAATGACCATAGCCATATACCTGATGGAATGATCAATGAGTGCGACACCATGCATAACATCCTAAGCACTAAGTGGCTTTTTAAGCTTAAAAATTGCAATTAAGAAAACAAAGATGAAAAGTAAACACTTTTCAAGCTTCAGAATTAAAATGAGTCTAAATAAAGATTTTAAATTCTGTTAAAACTAAATAGTGAAATAAAAACGTTATCCTTGTTTTGGATTAAGTATTAAGTGTGTTTACCTCTAATTAATATTCCATATTTAAAACAAATATTTACTGGTAAAAACAATGAGACAAATTAAGAGCAGAATTTCAAGGTGCTGGTGTTTTTGAAAAAAATCCCATTTGTAATATGTCAGGTTCGAATGCAGGACTGCTGGATTCGAACCTGGGACCTTTACCTTACAATGAGCGCCATGTGAACACCTAAACCATTGCAGCCACTGATGTCCCGAATAAGGCCACTGATGTGTAAAAAAATACTTAATACACCTCTTAAATGTAATTATTGTAAATTTAGTAATAAATTTTATGAAATGTAAGGGTTGCCAATGGGGTTTTCATTATTCCCACTTCAGCTGAATAACCATGGATCACATTGAATTTTTTCCAATCAAATGACAAATTAATTAAATCTGTCTTTTTTTATGAAACTCTATGTAGTCAATATTTTATGAATTTGGTCGGAAATACTTCAATTTAAATTTAAATACAATAGTGTTAAAGGGCGGAAACTAGATTGGTGTGAGAAATATAAAATTAAACATATAAAACATGTAACGTTAAAATTAACATACCTAGATAATTTTTGGATCTAAATTCATCATTAATTTAATATTATTTTCTTAGAGTATTTAGAGTAATTATTTGAATTTAACGTATTTCACATGTTCAAACTTGAGCGGCATTAAATCCAGTTTCTCATTGGATCGTCCTTGGCGGGGGATTAGTGTATGGCGCGTAGCGGGTTCACTCTACAATTCGTGTCGGAACGCAAAAGATGCGCTTGTAACTACTTTTTTCCTGTTGATTAGCTTAAAGCTTAAAATCCTGGAAGTCGAAAATAACAAATTTGTGAGTAGAACTAACTTTGGCAAGACTTTTGAGCCGGATAGTTTTCAAACCTTTCTGGCATTATCAAAAATAAACAAGTCTCACAGAACCAACCTATAAACCAGTTACAAATCCCCTCCCATCATTCTTAGAATTAATTAATATAATTGTTTAATTTTGTTTTTATCATAAATTGTTATCGAATAAACATTTAATTCTACATCAGTAAACTCATAGGACTACAGTTTTGTAAAAAACATCTTAATTCAAGTTCTGGACAGTTAATTTTACAAGTGGTAATGTAGGAAATAAATGTTAGGCAAATTGTATGATATTTGATTACTTTTACTTGATTTACATGAAAAATTGTTTCTCACTTCTTAAAATTGCTCTATGCAAACCACATAGATGTAATATGAAAAAAATTATAAAGTGATTATTTGTTAATCGTGAGGTGCAGTCTGGTATGACGCAAGTTTTAGAAAAACATTTTGTTTATCGGACCAACGTTTCAATCTTTCAGGGCCTGGGATTTATAAACATTGTTTGAATTGTACAAATTCATTTAGGATGTGGAAAAAGTTATGAATTTATACAATGCTAGAAAATTTAAAAAAAATGATACGATGTTAGAAAATTTTAGATTACAAAAAAGAAAGAATTTATACAATGCTAGAAAAATTTAGATTCAATCAAAGTTTTTGTATTCACTCAAAGTGTTTGTTTTTGGTGAAATTCTTGTGAGTCATGTTGAGTGCAAGCGAGTTATTGCTGTTTATGTATATGGTGAGTTAATTTTCAGTCCACCATTGGAGAATCAACTTGGGTGCATTTAAATCCAACAAAGCCTATTTCTTTCACTTAAAAAAGAAAGTGAGCCAATTTTCGGTGCACCATAGGAAAATAAACATTGGTGCGTATAATTATGACTCAGCACATTTTTTGTTGTTAGTCTCATACCAAACAATAAGTGAGTCACTTTTCGACTCACCATTCTTTACAATTTAGTTTTAGAGGGTTGGAAGGAAAATAAACAAAACCAATATTATTAAAACATTATTCAAACACAATGTAAACATTTAAAAAATTTATCCCTGTTGAGTAAACCATTCTGTATTGATGCTGTGTTTATCCCTGTTAATGTAAACAATACAGAACTTTTTTCCACATCCTACATTTATTTGTAAAATTAAAAAATTTCATAAATCCCAGGCCCTGAAGATGATCAATAAAGATTGAAACCTTGGCATGATAAAGAAAATGTTTTTCTAAAACCTATACCACACCCGACCCACACCTCACAATCTCCAAATAATCATTGGCTAACAGTCACTAAACACCACACATTATACAGTGAATTTAAAGAAACGAATCTATACTCTATCTTAAACGTTCATGTTTATATACATTCTTTGTAAAATCAATATGGTAAATAGTTATATCGATAAATATAACGTAGGAAAAAATTCATTAGCTGACTAACACTTTTAGAATGTAAAGACTACGCAATATTATAATTTTTCATTAAATATGGCACTTTTTTAAATTCAAAATTTAAAACCTTCAAACAAAGCAAAATAGTTATGTTTCACTCATTGAATAATGAAT